>PVIY010010061.1:0-28402 GCA_004026745.1 Myrmecophaga tridactyla | reverse complement strand
TACAAATCACACCAGGAAAATTGAAGATATGGCCCAGTCAAAGGAACAAACCAATAGTTCAAATGAGATACAAGAGCTGAAACAATTAATTCAGAATATACGAACAGACATGGAAAACCTCATCAAAAACCAAATCAATGAATTGAGGGAGGATATGAAGAAGGCAAGGAATGAACAAAAAGAAGAAAAGGAAAGTCTGAAAAAACACATCACAGAACATATGGGAATGAAAGATACAGTAGAAGAGATGAAAAAAACAATGGAAACCTACAATGGTAGATTTCAAGAGAGAGGTTAGGATTAGTGAACTGGAGGACAGAAAATCTGAAATCCGACAAACAGAAACTGTAGGGAAAAAAATGGAAAAATATGAGCAGGGACTCAGGGAATTGAATGATAATATGAAGCACAAAAATACATGTGTTGTGGGTGTCCTGGAAGGAGAAGAGAAGGGAAAAGGAGGAGAAAAACTAATGGAAGAAATTATCACTGAAAATTTCCCAACTCTTATGAAAGACCTAAAATTACAGATCTAAGTGCTCAATGAATGTTAACTATTGCTTCTGAAAGGCACACTATGGATATCAAGTACAATGACAGGTTTCAGCTTTGCCAAGCAAAATATTTAGGGATGTCTAATCCTGGATCCTCTTCTAGGCCTTTCCTAGTTTAAGAATGATTGTCCTAACTCTATCCTGTTCCTACCTCAATCCAAACATATACAGCCCCTACCAATACACTCCTGAAGCTGGGGACCCAGACAGAGTTTGTTCTTAGCAATATCCCCAATGTCCAGCCTAGTGCCTGACAAATAAATGATTGTTGAAAGGTAAATGCAGTAGAATCTGTAGAGTTTTGATATAGAAATGGTTTAAAGCTGACCATCTGGTTGAATTGGAGATTCTGGGGATGGACTTGCAGCTGCATTTGCAGAACAAGCCCATTATTTTTACTTTGTTTATTTAGGGGTTGCTGAAAATAGGAAGTGGTGGTGTTTGGAGGGGTATGGTTAATGCATCTTCAAATCACCCCTTGAAATCACCAATGAATACATGTGTGAATGAATGAATGAATGAGTGAAGGTAGAAGAGCCAGAAGTCCGTCCTAGCAGACACCACCACTGGGTAGCAACCTCCAAGCAAGTGGAGGTAGGCATCTCAAAATGGATCAGAGGTGGACTAATCTGACATAGCTTGTGTATAAATGTATCATTTTTACCTATTGGCACCCCATGCTAGAGAAATCTGCACTATGATGATTATATATGGGGTGCATTCCATGCCCTGACAGGAAGACAAACAACTTGAACATGGCCTGGGACACGAGATCTATGGCCAACAATTTAGAAAACAAGTTCTAGAGCATGTACACTTACTGATGAGAGTCCCATCACCTTTCCAATCTTCTTTTCATCAACTATCATCCACCCAAATGGTGACTCATCGTTAATCCAATGAGGCAGGTAGGCTAGCAATTTTAGGATTGGGAGTGCTGGCTTCAAGCTCTTGTTTTACCACTTATCCCTCTTGGTGATATTATAACTACAAGTTGTCTCTGAACAATTTTACATCTTAATGTGAAAGAAACACATATGTAAAAGGTGTTATTGTCATATTTATAATCCAGAAAAATGATGATGAAGTAGTGTATTTGGCACCTAAATGATAATAAGAAGTTTGTGTTGACTCTTTTTTTTTTCATTAAACTTTGTCTTAATGGGTCTCAAAATTCTGTGACAGACTTTTGGTCATGGTTTCCATCTAAAAAGTACTGATTTTAAAAACTAATAACTTACAACTGCCACATGAAAACAAATGGTTCAAAACAGATTCCTTTCTTTCTGAAGGTTTTATGATGCATCGTTATCATTAACCAGCCTTTTACTATTAAACTTAAATGGCCAATTGAGACAAATAGTTCTAGAGACTGTTCTTCCACCACTGGTTAACACTGGGGTGGCAAGTGTTATAGGTAATATTCACTGAGCTTTCTGGGAAGAGTTGGTGACCTTGACAGCTCCAGCAGCCTTCTTGTCCACTGCCTTGATGACACCACAGCAACTGTCTGTATCATATCACTAACAGCAAAACAACCCAGAAGAGGATAGTCAGACAAACTCTCAACATGCATAGGCTTTCAGGAACCATATCAATGATGGCAGCATCACCAGATTTCAGGAATTGGGGCCATCTTCCAGCTTCTTGCCAGGATGGTGATCAGTCTTCTCTTTCAGCTCGGCAAAATTCCAAGCAATGTGAGCTGTGTGACAATGCAGCACAGTTGCACAGCCAGCACTGATGTGGCCTGGATGGTTCAGGATAATCACCTGAGCAGTAAAGCCAGCTGTTTCCATTAGTGGGTCCTTTTTGCTGTCACCAGCCACGCCACGTTGCCACAACAAACATCTTTTACAGACATGTTCTTGACATTGAAGCCCACATTGTCCCCAGGAAGAGCTTCACTCAAAGCTTCATGGTGAATTTTGACAGACTTGACTTCCATTGTAACATTGACTGGAGCAGAAGTGGCCACCATGCCCAGTTTCAGAACACCCATCTCCCATCAGCCCTCAGGCACAGTACCAATACCACCAATTTTGTAGACATCATGAAGAGGCAGACACAAGGGCTTGTCAGTTGGATGACACTGCACACGTGACTAATTGAGTGCAATCCAGAGCTTCAAGCAGTGTGGTTCCACTGGCTTTGCCATCCTTACGGGTGACCTTCCATCCCTTGAACCAAGGTGTACTAACACTTGGCTCCAGCATGTTGTCACCATTCTAACCAGAAATTGGCACAAATGTTACTGTGTCAGGGTTGCAGCCAATTTTCTTAATGCAGGTACTGACTTCCTTAACAATTTCCTTATATCTCTTCTGACGGTAAGGTGGTTCAGTGGAATCCATGTTGTTGACACTAACTATTAATTGTTTCACATCCAGTGTGTAAGCCAGAAGAGCATGCTCTCTGGTCTGCCCATTCTTGGAGACATCAGCTTCGAATTCACCAACACCAGTAGCAACAATCAGGACAGTACCGTCAGCCTGAGATGTGCCTGTGCTCACATTTTTAATAAACTCTCTGAATCCCTGGACATCAAAGAGGGTCACATAATACTTGCTGGTCTCACATTTCCACAGGGAGATATCAATGGTGATACCACATTCAGTTTTTAGTTTATCTGAGACCCAGACATACTTGAAGACCCCTTTCCCATCTCAGCAGCCTCCTTCTCTAATTTTTCAATGGTTCTTTTGTTGAAACCACCACGTTTGTAGTTCAAATGGCCAGTCGTGGTGGACTTGCCTGAATCTACGTGTCCAATAAAGACAGTGTTGATAGGAGTCTTTTCCTTTCCCATTTTGGCTTAAGATACGGTTTTCACAACACCTGTGTCCTGGCAGCAACCCCATTGCAAAGAAGCTGTTGACTTTTAAAATTCACATTTGACTAAGAATCACCGTATCTCATTTGGATTCTACTCCAAGAATTATTTATCTTCTCTTTGTGGACAAGCTCTATTTTCTCTACGTAATCATTCCAGTCTCTGTATTTTTTTGTGTGTTATTTCTTTGTGTCTGGAAACTCGTCTGACTGGTCTTTGTTTCTGAAGACATCAGGCTATAAGAAAGGTTTGGCATTTCTTGTTTGAAAACTGCACACGTGACTAATTGAGTGCAAGGCAAATTCTCAAATGATAACTTCATCACATAGTTCCAGGCAATCAACAGTGCACATTGGTCATTAAAATGTTTTTTATTTTTCCTTTTCAAGTGATTGCAATATTCATTAAAATAGCAAATGGCATCAGTCTCTTTTCTTTCTAGGGATTTTAGTTTTTCTTTTTTCATCACTGTGGCTAGACTTCCTTTCAAAGCTTGAAAATATTTTTTTTCGTTGTTATTGAGGCCTTTTCCATTTGGCAAGCCCTGCCTTTTCAATGGAGCTGAAATATGGCTTGATTTATTTTTGTCTGTTGTTTCTCAGTTTACCAACATAATTAATATTATCAAAACTGTTCTTGGGGCGGCTGCCGTGGCTCAGCAGGCAGAGCTCCGACCTGCCATGCTGGAGGTCTGGAGTTCGATCCCTGGTGCCTCCTGCCCATATGCAAATTAAAAAAAAACAACAACATATACTATATAAAAGAACAAACAAACAAAAAAAACTGTTCTTGGAGCAGAGTTTAATCCCTCAGCTTTTGTTTCTGATGCTAGGATGATTCGCTCTGGAGAAATAAAAAAAAAAATTAATTATATGCCAGGAATAAAAGCAGCGGTAACATCTTTTAACCTTCCTCTCTGCCCACGTTTGTTTACATGTATATCCATCTGTAACGTCTCAGAATTAATCATGGTCCCTTTAGCCTAAAGAAAATTGAGAGGCCTCTTCTGATTATTTGCAAATGAACCTCTTCTTGCAAATAGACTTCAGGCAAATCCCCTTTTCTAAGGCAAATCCCCTTTTCTAAGAAAAGGAAGTCACTTTTTAGCAAGGCGCTCCCATCCCCTCTGAGCCAGCAATATTTTATTGAAGCATTTCCATTTAAAACTCTTAGCTTCTTGTGTTCTTTCATGAATTAGAATAAATGCACCACAGTAATGCAAGGTGTTCATATGGGGCATATGGGGAAAAAATAAAATAAAAACAGATCTTGGGTTCTTTAACAACGATGAATTTCAGCAATGCTATTTTCATTCTATATGTCTTTACCCCTTTCTTTTTAATCCTGTGCTTAATCCTTTGTGATCCAGTGGGATTTTAAAGTCCCTTAGTAAAAATTTTCCCACAGTTTAGTGGACTAGGATGCTGTCCTGTCAGAACCCCCAGGTTCCAATGATGACAAATTGTGCAATTAGCAGTACAATTGGGCAAACGATTTTTTTTTCTGCCAAATGGGGTATTTCTTTTTCTCTATAGCACCACCTATTTTCAAATTGCTAAGGAAATAAAATTCAATCCATTAAGGTTATTCTGTTCACGTGGCTCTTTCCCAAATATTCCTATCTTCAATTTATCCATTGCTCTTTCCTACCACAAAAGTTACTGTTGCATTGCTCCTTTACCAAGATCCTCTGCTCCACACTTCCTGTTCTGATTTCTAGAGAACCCTTGGAGCCCAAGCGCAACGAGAGAAGTTCCTAGCCAAGAAGCAGAGGAGAAGGAATAGAGAAGAGGGAGAGGTTAGGAGGACGAAGACGTGGTGACAGGGTGGAGTGGCCCTCTCTTAGACACTGCTGGATTCCTTCTTACTCATCCAGCTAACCTAAGGCCAGGCCTTGACCACTGCAGCTGCCTCTGGCTTCTGCTCATGCATTCAAGACCATCCTCAGGGTAGAATGCCTCAGAAGGCAATTGGTTGTCCACCTTGTTGGCCTACTGGGTGGTTCTGCCAGGGTACCCTCTGGCCTGGCATTGTGGAAACTTCACAAGCCAGCCTTGCAGAGATAACAGATAGGCTTCTTTCTCTTCTTTCCTTTATCTGAGTCAGAGAGAAGCTCAGAGGATCAGGAAGCTGCAGGCATGGAGACTCCCTCCACAGGGAGTTCTTGTGAAATTCACCCTGCAGGGAAAACAATACTGTGGGGGTGTCATTTTCAGTTGTGCTGTTCCTGGCATGACAATTTAAGCAGTACTGTTTCCCTGATCTGTTTGGGCTTGGTTTCCACTCTTGCATAATGCACATGCCCGGTTCTTTGTACTGTGGATAGCTGAGAGCCCACAGATATCTGGGCTTGGAGAGCTGCAGAGCTCTCGAATTTTATGAGTGAGCCAGAGAGTCCAAGATATGTCTTCTTTAAATCTCATATTTTTATTGCTAAAACAATATATCAGCATTAAAAGCCTTTTGTTATCATTAGTACATTTTTAGATATTTAAGTACACTAGTTCCTAACTCTGGGTGCCCATTAGAATCACCTGGGGAGATTTTTAAACACCCAATGCGCAGCCCTACCCTAACCCATGGAATCTGAATCTATAAGGGTGAGGCACAAGGACTTGTGTTTTTAATAAACTCCTTAGATGATTTTGATGCACTATGAGTTGAGAACCACTGGCAGAGGATACAATTTTAAAATAACCTGTTTACTAGCCAACCGGCTTAAGAAGTACGTGCCCCGTGACTCTCTCCCTGGTCACGTTTCCCTCTGGATTATCTCCAGAGATAGCCACTGTCCTAAATTTAATGTTTATCATTCTCATCCAAATATTAAACTTGTATCACATTTGTATGTCTTGTAACCCCAAACAATATATTGCATTGCATTTTTAAGTTTTAAAAACTTTATATATAAAAATTTTTTTATAAATGAGGTTATATCAGCTGTATCTTATTCCTGTTGATATCTGTAGTTTTAGTTCATTTTCACTGCAATTTTCTATTATATAAATACATCTCTTTAAATTTTGAAGTGAGCCAGTGATTGTAACTCACTTTTTTTTTTTTAATTTGCATATGGGCAGGAGGCACCAGGGATCGAACTCCAGACCTCCAGCACGGCAGGTCGGAGCTCTGCCTGCTGAGCCACGGCAGCCGCCCGATTATAACTCACTTTTAACAAAACCATTTCCATTTTGGAGTATTTTCTTCCAGTTGTGTCTTCAAGCAAACATATTCCAACAGCGATAATCCCATCATAACCCAATTTTGGGTCCTTCCTTCTTTATTTATGTTATACCATAAACTACGTTCCATGTTTTAACATATTATAATAATTATTTAATTAACTATACACTTTCTTTCAGATTGATCATCATAATTTATCTAATTGTACCCGTAATATTTATCACTAGTGTATTCGGGAATGGATAGAGCTGGTAATGCTATAAGGAAGATTTGGAAGTATGTGGTTTACTTTTTTTGTTAAATTATCTCCCCAGGATTACTTTCTAGGAGTTAAATTATTGAATCAAAGGCTTTGAGTGATTTCATGATTCCTGATAAACTATACAGTACTGTTTTCCAAACATACTTTTACTGACACTGGATTAACACTAGATGGCTTTGTTCAATGTAAGAATATAATATTAGAAGTGTTTCTTTTGGAGAAGCCATATTCTTGGTTCCAAACTCTCAGAACAAATAAAACACTGAAAAAAAAGTTCCTGAAATTTGATCTACTTAAAAATAGACTAATATGCAAAGCTAAATGGAATAGCAATATATAAGGAATAGCAAATACACTGGATAATAAATTGATTCCAGATGTGGTTTGGCGGTGGTCACCGAAAATCCTGAGTTTATGTCACTGAACCCTCTGCAGAAAGCCTCAGTCTCATTTGTAAAGTGGGAGTATAATAGAAATAATGGTTATAATGAACAGTGCAACATCTTTACTTCTTTATTATGGGCTAGGCACTGTTCTAAATATTTTCACACATATTAGCTCAGCTAATCTTCATAGCAATTCTATTAGGTAGGTAGTATCATTAGCCCTACTTTGTAGTTGTGGACTGAAGCACAGAGAAGTTAAATGGCTCTCTCAGTGTCATACAGCTAGTAAATGGCAGAATAATAGTCTAACTCAGATTATTGTCTGGCTCCAAAGTTCATGCTTTTACCATCAAAATAAATAAGATAGTTCAAATAAAACATCTAGTCCAATGCCTGGCACATAGTAGGTCCTCAGTAAATGCTCACTACTATTATTAAAAAATGGATTAAGAGAAGAAAACACTGACTATATAAAGGAGTGGCAGAATTGATGTAGAAGCTCTAGAAAACAAAGCCAATGAGTGGAAGTCTCAGCAAAGCAAGCCAAAGCTTAATAGTGGTTACATGCTCTTGGGCACTAGACGCAAAGAGAGCTTGATTGCCACGTATGGAAGAGATTTCTGCAGCAGGACGTGGCTGAACTAAATGACCCATGAGGCTTTTTCCCCCTCTAGAGTCCTATGATTCTATGTCAGAATCTTATGTTCTTTTTTCACAGAGGAAAGCCTCTTTGGTTTTCTTTAATATTAGGTTCAGTTTGTGAACTTTGCTGATGTTATTTTCATTTTAACCATCTGAATCATTCACCAACTGTAGCGTGGCTTTGTAGTGTGGAGAAGCCTTTGGCAGTCTCTTGTGTTGTAATATTTGATGGCTTATATCACCTCAACTTTATAATGATGGTGCTGGGGAAGCCTACATTTAAACAAGTAAGCTCCTTTGGTGTGGCTGGTCATCAGCCCTTCCACACAGGGATCTGCAGGGTCACTGCAGCTTGGCTAAGTATCATTTGGAGTCTGTCATCTTTTAATTCATGAAATCATCATATGGGGCTTTAAAGGTTTACATTGAAAAATTATGGGACTATGATTATGGTTGTGTGTTGTTACCACATCTATAACAACAAAGTTTGCTAGTGACTCAGGCGTGTTCTGATGAGTTTCCTTCTAGGAAGGGGGATTGCTCCCTTGACAGAAGCACTGGTTTTGCTCGAGTCTCAGGGAAACCCCACTGACTTCCTGATTTGTCTTTCCTTTGGTTTCTAGCCCAGGCAATTATTGTGTCTATACCATCACATCTTGAAAAATCCTTCAGGATAATGAACAGTATTGTACATGAGCATTCCCCAAAATCTATGGTTTAAAGGGTACAGTTGATTCCATTACAAAGACGTTGATGGTGGAATTCTGTATCAAGCATACCAGACTGGTTAAGAGCTGGCGCTCAGAAAACAGTTTCCTCTCAGCTATATATATATGTTTTTGGCCTAATGTTTTACAGTGTGCTGAATGTGTAGTTACTATGGAAATAGATGAAAATAGTCATGGAGTTTTGAGTATCAAATTGTCAACCGATTTAATGTAAAAATAGCTGGTGGAGTCAGAAGTAAGGCTTGTACAAAAGCTTTTCAAAACAATATTAAAAGGCTTAATCTATAATGGAGGGGGAAAGAGAGCGCTAGCAAACGGATATAATTTTAGAAACTTTATTCCCCAAATTTTAAGTTAAGCAATTTTAAATGATCATATTTGAGTCACTATCACTGAACCACACAATTTGTCTTATAAGGAAAATAATCTCTTTTTATTTAGTGGGATTTGACTATTTTCAACATTAGTGAGAATTGTCTTAGAGCAAAAATTGTTACAGATTAACTTCCATTTTATAATGATTCTTTTCTGTACATAGCTCATGTTTTTCATGCCTATGAGTATTCGTACTCTGTGTTTTACTTAAAAGCATTGTAACTCAAATGAAAAATGCCATCTTGTTTTGAGTAAGCCAAGATTTGTTTCGTAATCTGGCCAACTAATAAACAATTATAAACATACATTTGGAGCATCTTGCTTTGGGAAACTTCAAAGAGGGTGTCAAACTATTTCGCAGGAATTACAAGTGTCATTACCCTTGTGTTATTCACCAGGAATCCAGTAGGATGAGGGCCTGGCTTCTGGTCACCCAGGAAACTTAAATTAGAATTCCCCAGATGCCAGTGACAGCAGTGGGCAAGCAGAGTCACTGTTCTTTTAGAATATAAGTAACATTTCTGAAAGAAGCATGTGTTATTTACATACGCAAAGTAAACATTGAAAGATTGGTTTAGGCTAAAAATACTCATGGTGAGGTTGCAGGACTGGATAGTGAAAGAATGAGTTCACAGTGTGGACATTAAACAGAAATGCATTTTTATTACCTCTATTTAGATTGAAGTCTGTTTTGATTCAAATAAAACAGGTGAACATAATCCAAAAGACAGTAGACATGAAGTTTGTCCCAGAAATATTAAGTGTATATTATAGTCAAATACAAACCTCAATCAACATATTACTCTTAGGCAAATTATATCTTGACCTATACCTTGCTTTATTTTAGAGGTTGTACAGCTGTAGGTATTAAATTTGAAATTCATTTTGACATTCTATTTTGGTAACATTTTTAAAACAGTATCTTGGGCAAGGCAGTGTGTTTTTTATCTATAAAATAGAGCAAATAATTGAATTTAGAACCTTCTTCTGGTAAGTTCATTGAACAAACAAAATTTCTCTAAGTTGACATTGGCTTTTCAGCCCACAGTAAAGCCGTGGAGAGCGATCAGGTGCTTCATCTGGAAAGGCAGAAAGGAAGTGTCTCTACTCTCTGCTGGAAGCTTCTGGAAGGAAGCACAAAGTGATTGAGGCAGTTTGGATTCATGTGTCCTATTAAAAAAAAAAAAACCCTTGTGCAGTAGGACTTCCCCTTGCTTCTGGTACCTTCTGTTGTGGGATGACCCTGCCAGAGGTATACTGAGAGCCTGCTGTTGAAAAACCGCAGGGAGGGCTGTTCTACACCTGCAACAAGTGCAGCATGTCATTTACAGTCTCCTGCGAGTCCTGCGGTCCGGTGGAGGAAGTGATGACTGAGATCAGTGCCCTGCATGCCGAGGTTGGAGCAGCAGTGAGAAGGAAATGCCACCAGGGCCATCAGGTGGCAAATCTGCCTCATCCTGGGCAGGTGGTCTCATCCCTTCTAACCCCCCCACCCCACCCCTTGAGGCTGCTTATGCACCCCCTGAAGAAAGGGCAGGTTTTTCCTCAGCTCACTCTGCTAAGTCAGCATAAACTCCTACTGCGAACAGATCCTTCCAAAGTAGAGGCAACCTCCAGGCTAAATGTTCACCAAGGACACAAACCATGGAGCTAAATTAACGCTCCAATCTGCTGGCAGGAAAATTCAGGTGCAAATCAAAGGATTTAACCCTGGAAGGGACTTTAGGGACTTGGCAAAATCCAACCTTCTCCTTTTACGTATGAAGAACGGAGACCATGTGAGAGTCCCAGAGCGAATCCTGAGGATCTTGACCAGGGTTCTTATAAATGGAAGAGCAGGTGATTATCTCAGGAGATCTGAGGGAGCCGCCTCCAGGCCGTGCTTCTTCCTGTGGGCAGTAACTCAAGCAGTCTTGTTAGGAAACATAATTTTAGATGGCGTGATCTGAGGTTTCATATTTAAAGTGATGAATCGTTGTGAGTCTGTCATGTGCAAGCGAGTGCCAAACAATTCTCTTCACACTGTTTTAGAAAACAATCATAAGCTCCACAGCTCTTCCTTATTGGGATGTGTCCTTAAGTGAACTCCTGCTGGTTACACACTTTATCTTCCATCTTTCTGAGTGTCCACCTCATACAGTGAGGATATTAAACTTGAAATCCTGAATCCTCTAGCCCATACTTGGAGTTGATTCCCTTTCTAGTATATGTATTCTATCCGAGCCTTAAGATTGGGTATCTGTTTAATGTAAAACCTACACTTCATCCCTGCAAAACATCTTGCCCAATTTGAGGAATGAGGTTGCCTTCACACTTTGGAACTTCTTGCAACTTTTTCTTTTCTTTTAAATTTACACAAAGCAAAGAATGTTCAGGAAGCAGAAACAGATAGATAAAAACACTTCATTATTAACACCCTAGAAGGACAAATTACAGTGTTTCGGACCTGCTGCCCATAAATATATAAGTAGACTGCAGACCTGGCCCTATGAAATGTTATAAAGTAGGTGAATTTTTTTTAAATTGTGCACATATGTGCAGGCATTTTTCATATGTTCTTTCATTCAAGGAAATACCTTATTCTCCTTCTGGGTAATATCAGTCATAAAAATTTATTTTGGGGAAAGGATATTTAAATTTATTTTCTATATTTATTTACCCCAGGAAATATTTCTCAAGCAACTACTATGGGCCAGACACTATATGAGGTTCTTGGATACAATCAAGAGAAAAAAACTAGACATGATCATGGCTTAGTTTAGTAAAGGAACAACATAATATAATATCACAAATAAATGTCAGAATGCAACTTGACGAGCGCTGCGAAGATAGGAGAATGGGGAATTTGACTTGGTCAGAAAAGTCAAGGAAAGCTTCCCTGATAAACTGATGCTTGAGCAGAAATGCGAAGGAGTTGAAGTCATCAAGGGGAGAAAAGGGTGTTTCAAGTTAAGAAAACAGTGTTAGCAAAGGCTTTGTAACATGGTGAGTCAAGGGTGTGACGTATTTTAAAAATCTCTTGCTATATAATATGATGACTATGTTTGGCTGAATTTACAAGGGTTACAGTCAGACTGGCTAGGAGATTACTAAAATAGACAAAGTTAGGCTAAAGAAGATGGAGAACATGGGGGGACGTGGGCAGTTTGGACAGAATCAGGCGATGCCATTGGATATGGAAGTGAGGGAAAGGGAGATTTCATAGCTGCCTTCTGGGTTTTAGGTCTGTTTGGATGATTGGTTCATTGAGATAAGGGACCATGGAAAAAACCAGAGTAGGGGTATTGAGAGGATGTTAGGGATGGGGAAAGAATGAAGTCAGGTTAAGCTTGGGCACCTTTAGGAATCCCAAGTGGGACAAGTCAATTTGCCAGTTGTATAATCAAGTATGAAGCTGGAGGAGACAGAAGCCTGGCCTGAGAATATGAATTTGTGAGTCATTGCTATATGATTGGTAATGACTAAAATGAGTAGAGGTGAGAGCATCTGGGAAGAGAATATTACAGAATGAATTTGAATATATGCTTTTGCTTTTCTGTGGGGATGTGCATTTTAAGCCTTGTCTCTAAGTGTGAAGGAAACTACTTTGATTCCTCATCAAAGTCTTTCAATTTCTAGAGCAGGTGGACAAACTTATAAATTTGGGCCAAAATGTCCTTAAAATTATGCCATGTAGGTGGACTCTGCTGGGCTTGTGAAAAAATTAAGATAAGAAAGATATTTTTTGAAGTTCTAAGAAAAATTAACTTTCAGCTTTCTGCTTGGGACGCAGATAAGTGCATATGGAGAAGAGGAGGAACAGGTCAAACCGAGAGGCCTACAGAGAAAACAAAAGACCTTGTTGGCAAACAAACTGCTTAAGGTAATCAAAGTTGTCCTTTCAGTGTAAAGCAGTTTGGAGATGTTTCTGTGTGAAGACTAAATTACTTTAAAACATCCCTATTGGCTTTTAGGGAGTTCAAAACATGTGCTTCATTCTCGGTCTAGGTATTCATTTTCCCTTCATCTTAAAATGTAAACTTTACCCACTAGGATGGCTATTATCAAAACAATGGAAAATAACAAGACTTAAACAGGATGTGGAGAAATCAGCACCCCTGTGTGTTGCTGGTGGGAATGTAAGATGGTAAAGCTGCTGTGGAAAACAGTTTGGCTGTTCCTCAAAAGGTTAAACACAGAATTACCCTGGGATCTGGCAGTTCTACTCCTAGATATCTATCCAAAGGAACTGAAAACAGGGACTCAAACAGATTCTTGCACGCCAACTTGATAGCAAATTTATTCACAATAGCCAAAAGGTGGAAGCACCCCACATGCTTATCGACAGATGAGTGGATGAACAAAAATGTGCTCTATCCACGTGATAAATATTACTCAGCTGTAACACGAAGTTGTGATACACGCTACAATGTGGAGGAACCTTGAAAACATGCTGAGTGAGGTAAGCAAAGCGTAAAAGGACAGATAGTTTATGATTCCATTTATAGGGAATATCTAGACTAGGTAAAGTCATAGAGACAGAACGGAGACGAAGGCTTACCAGGGGTGGAGATAGGAGGGTTATATAGGTACAAAGGTTCTGTCTGAAATGATGATCAAGTTCTGGAAATAGCAATGATGATGATACAACATTGTGAATGTACTTAATGCTGCTGGCTTGTGCGGTTTAAAATGGTTAAAGTGTACTGGGTGTGGGACTGGGGGTGGGAAATGGTGAATTAATGCTTAATGGGTGCGGAGGTTGTGTTTGGAGTGCTGGAAAAGTTTTGGTAATAAGAGAGTGGTGATGGTAGCACAGCTTTGGGAGTGTAATTGACATCACTGAATGGCGCACTTGAAAGTGGGTTAAAATGGGAAATGTCTTGTTATATATTTATTACCACAATACATTTTTTAAATGGTTAAAATGGTACATTTTAAGTTATGAATATTTTACCTCAATAAAAAAGAAAAGAATATATATAGCATGCACCAACCACAAAAAATATTAAAATGAACACAGGTACCCATCATCCAGTGTAATAAGTATAACACTAGCAATAAAAATGAAACCTTTAATAGAGGAAGGGGACTGTAGCTCTTCCTTATTCCAAACCTGGTTCCCCATCTCCTAGAGTTCTTGGTCTTGCTTTGACCACTTCCAGTGAGTAGTTGAATATTTCCTTCCTGATTTGTTCCTTTTGAATTGAGAAATTATCCTTACAGATATAATGACTCTTCATTGATCACTTATTATGTAGCAGGCATGGTACTGGATGTTTTAACTTTTTCAGAAAATCTCATTTAATTTTTAAGTGTCTACTACATGTCCATTATAGTAACAGGCACTATGAAACACAAATCATAAGAATTGAGACCTTTATCCCCAGGATGCTAACGGTCTAGCCAAAAGAATGGAAGAGGACTCTTACCTTATACTCTGTACAAAAATTAATTTAAAATGGATCAAAGACCTAAATATAAGAACCAGTACCATAAAACTCCTAGAAGAAAATTTAGGAAAATATCTTCAAGACCCAGTAATAGGAGGTAGCTTCTTAAACTTTATACCCAAAGCACAAACAATGGAAGAAAAAAATAAATGAATGGGAACTCCTCAAAATCAAAAGCTTCTGTGCCTCAAAGGACTTTGTCAAAAAAGGCAAAGAGGCAGCCATCTCAATGGAAGGAAATATTTGGAAATCACACCTCAGATAAAGGTTTGATATCCTGTGCACATAAAGAAATTACACAACTCAACAATGAAAGAACAAACAACCTAATTATAAAATAAGCAAAGGATATGTATAAACATTTTTCCAAATAGCAAATACAAATAGCTAAAAAGGCACATGAAGAGATGTTCATCTACATTTGCCATAAGGGAAATGCAAATCAAGACTACAATGAGATATCATCTCACAGCTATAAGAATGGCTGCTATTAAACAAATAGAAAACTACAAATGTTGGAGAGGATGTGGGGAAATTGGAATACTCATTAACTGCTGGTGGGAATGTATAATGGTACAGCCATTGTGGAAGACAGTTTGGTGGTTCCTCAGAAAACTAAATATTGAGTTGCCCTATGACCTGGCAATTACAATACTCGTGTATACCTAGAAGAGTTGAAAGCAGTGACATGGATAGACATCTGCACACTAACGTCCATAATGGCACTATTTACAACTGCCAAAAGATGAAAACAATCCAAGTTCCCACCCACAGATGAGTGGATAAACAAAATGTGGTATATTCATATGATGGAATATTATGCAGCAGTAAGATGAAATGAGGTCATGAAACATATTACAACATGGATGGACCTTAAGGACATAATGCAGAGTGAAATAAGCCAGACACAGAAGGATAGGTACCATATGATCTCATTATTATGACTCTGGTAAAGGCAAACTCAGAGGCTTCCAAGTAGATGATAGGGGACTTAGAGATGGACAGAAATTGGGTGAATAGTTACCCAGTTAGGTTAAACTTAAAGGTAGGGAACAGATAGAAATGACAGTAGTTTGTTAGTGGGGTAACAAGTAACATTGCCATATTGAAGGTGACTATAATTGGAAGGGGTTTTATAGAAGCATGTGTCCCACTGATTAACTCTATAATTATAAGTAAGTTCTTACATGAACTACTTCAAAGATTTGACCTTGTACAAAGAGTCAATAATGGAGGGATATGGGGGGAAATTAATATTGTTTGCTATGTCATAAAGTTAACAGGAATGCATCAACAGTACCACAGCAATATCCAAATTATATAGTCAAATGTTAGTAAACATTTTTCCAAATAGCAAATACAAATGGCTAGAAAGGCACATGAAGGGATGTTCATCTACATTTGCTATAAGGGAAATGCAAATCAAGACTACAGTGAGATATCACCTCACACCTATAAGAATGGCTGCTATTAAACAAATAGAAAACTACAAATGTTGGAGAGGGTGTGGGGAAATTGGAATACTCATTGTATTCCAATTGACTGTATTTGGATATTGCATTTGGACTGATAATTGAGGAGGGGGACAAGAGAGAGAGGGAGGTATATATTTGATATTTGATGAGTCCGTGTTTATCAGTTTTTTGTCTCTTTGGACCAATGAAAACTGTCTAGAATTGAGAGTGCTGATGATTGCACAACTGAGTGAAGACACTTTGAGACATAGATTGTTTATTTTGGACGTTATCCATGATGCCGAATAGGTGGAGGGCACAATGATTGAGAAGCAGAATGGTGAACTGTGATGTATACATATGATGGAATATTGTACAACTACAAAAAGGAATGTAGTCATGGGGTATGCAACAAAGAGAATGAACCCTGGGGACATTGTGCTGTGCAAAATAAGCCAGATTCAAAAGAACAAATATGGTCTCTTTTAGAAAATACGTATGAGAAATCTGTAGCCTAGATTGTTATCTCTTAGAGCAGTCACAATTAGTCCAGAGTTGTAGGGGTAATTCTAGATTCTAAGATGCTGTGCTATATGTGCATAAGCTAGTATTTCCCTGGAATGGTGGATACATCTGTGACTCCAGAGATGGAGTTCTGCAGTCCTGAAAGTCAGCATCACTATGCACAGCAAGGGTTATAGTAACTGGAAAAGAGAACAAGCTTCAATTAGAGATAAGAATGAAGCCGATCTGGTAGAGACTATGGTAAATCAGAATACAGGGAAAAGGGATGATGGTGTATGTATTCTAGAGCTTCACCTATTGTTTGAGACTAAAAGCAGAGAGGTTTATTGTGTCTAGAACCCAATTTAATATAACATACAATCTGTATCAACCTGCCTAAACACATGGAACATTTTTACAGCCTAAACACATGGAACCCAGAATGGGACTGAGGCCTTGTAATTTGGTATGGCTTAATGTCATACCCAGATACATCCCAGACTGTGGTGGGCTAATAATTAAAAAGTATTGGTAGGGTCCCTTGTGAGACTGGAGAGAAAATATGGACGTATCAAATTTCCCCATCTGGGAACCCCCTGGTACTCTCTGAAACATTAGGGACTTCCAAGAAAATAAGCCAAGCCCTTGATTTTGAGAATGGCCCATATGAAACTCATTTCTGTAGTGGAAAAGCAGCGATTACTTATAATTATGCCTAAGAGTTGCTTCCAGGAAACCTCTTTCATTGCTCAGAGGTGGCCTCTCTCTTTCTAAGCCCAACTCTGCAAATAAAATTATTACCCTCTCCCCCATGTGGGTCAGGATATCCAGGGTGAAAGTCTCCCTGAAAGCATGGGACATGATTCCTAGGGATGAGCCTGGCCCTGGCATTGTGGGATCAGCAATGCCTTCCAGACCAAAAAAAGGGAAAGGAAATGTAACAAAATGAGGCATCAGTAGCTAAGAGAGTTCAAATGGAGCTGAAAGGTTATTCTGGAGACTACTCCTATGCAAGCTTCAGCTAGATATTGCTAAATGTCATAGTTTTCCAGAAGCAATCAATACCATTCCTGTTAACCCTAAAGAATACCGAGGGCTCTAACTGATACTCTACAAAAGTTTCATGCACCAAGTTTACTTTTCTGATACTTATAATCTTCAGAGAGTTCCTAGGATGGTTAAGTCTTAAAACCCAGAGGGGCCAGCCTATCCAAGAATATTGATTAGCTCCATCCCCTTGTCCTCTCCAAAAATATTGATTCATTCCATCCCCCATCCTACAACTTTTTCAACATGGAAAGGTTAGAATGTGCATACCCCAAACACTCCTATAGATAGAGAGTGGCATCAAAGGAGAAGGAAGAATTGTAATAGAGAAGATAAGATTTAACAGACAAATATGACCACTGAATCACTATATTGATGTTTCTTTTGGTCTCTGGTGTTTTGGAGCAGCTAGATAGTAAAACCTGAAGTTGTGGAATGGTAACTCATACCAAACTTTGAAATCTGGCCTATAACTACTTGTTAAAATGTACTCCGAAAATTATTGCTCCTTTTAAAGTTATTTTTTACTTTTTGCATATGCTATATTCCACAATAGAAAATGTCAAAAAAACACATCGTTGCAGCATAAGTAATTTATTGACATTATTTTCATTTTTAAACAATGCATGAGAAAAATCAAGAAGGACACTTACATTTAAAATTACGGAATGGGCATTTTTTTCATTATTAAAAAATTATTCAAGAACATAATTTTTATTGGCTACACAAAATGCCAATGATGTGCAGCTAATTATTTAACCATTCCTTTGTTGTTTTTTTCTATTTTTCATTATGGGAGCACTCTCTTTCAGCAATAGAGGTTCTACTTCACTGTGAAGGATTTGCTTTACAAACTTCACAAATTCCAAACTTCTATTGATGATGTTGGATGCTTTAAATTCTTGATTGTAAAGTAATTCAGAATTATTTCCATTTTTAATAAATTCATTCACTGCACTTAACACCACATAGGACACAATTCAAGATTTTCCATTTCTGTCCTGTAACAATAAAGTCTCTCACCAGTCAATTTTGCATGCAGGCATAATTAACTTTTGTGTTTAAAACAATCACAAAGATTGTGATTGTATTCAGCTGAGTTATTTATAGATTTATGCAAAAAAATTGCTGATGTAGTTTTCAGTTACTTATCGAAACATTCAAAAGATAGCTAATGAAAGCATTCAGGTTTGTCAGGGCAAGGCTTGCCTGTCCTCTCCTTGCACCCATGCCTAGGAAAACCTAGGACTGTTCCACAGAAGTGAATTAATTTAACCACAGGCTCATGAGATAAAGGGATTCTCAAGGTGCTTTTATGTTCAGTTATAAGTCTGACCTGATTCATGCTATATCCAACATAGATACTTGTCCTAATCTTCCAGAATCCCAGATAGTCAATGCTTACTGGAGCTGAAAAGCTCACACATCTTTCCTTTTTCTTTACACATTCTCCCTTTAGGTCAAGCAAAACTTCCTTACCTGGAGCCATTTCTTTGTGGTTCTTTGTTTCAAAAACATCCATGAGCAGTTTTCTTAAAATAATCCTTTATATACATGAAGACTGGTTCCCTTTTCCCTCCAACTTTTGTGTCAATATTCTTAAATATGCCCATCTTTTTGTTTCTGGCTTTTTCTCTTATTCGTGAATGCACAAACTTGTATCTTTCTCGGCAATTCAATTAGGATCTGTGGATTACCTAGTCTGTGCCAGGCATTGGACTAAGTTCAGGACACCCCTTCAAGAAAACATCAAGGACAGGGATTGGCAAACTTTTTCTGTAAAAGGCCAGATGGTGAATATTTTAGGCTTTGAGGGCCCTAAGATATCTGTCACAACTACTCAGCCCTGCTGTTGTTGTGCAAAAGCAGCTACAAACAATAATTTTTTAAAGGGTGTGGCTGTGTTCTAATGAAACTCTTTTTTAAAAAGGGAGGCACACCCCTGATTAAGGAGATTATTGATACTTCTAAAGCAGCCTATAGCATAAAATAAGGAGTCTCTACATCATCATCATAAATATGATAAGCGAATTATATTAGCATTATGAACAACTTGTATTTGGAAAATAGCTCAGGGAATAAATAATTCACTTTATCTGGGGGCTTGGCAAGTTTTCATTTAGAACTTTTAGTATATAAAGGATTCCAGGAGGAAGAAAGGATTTCAAGAAGAACATTCTAAGCAGTGTGAACAAAGAATATGGGCATGAAAGAACATGTCAGGCTTGACAATTCTGAGTTCTTTTGTGGCTAAAGCACAAATGTGTTTACAGTAAGATGTGAAGGAAAGGTATGCTGCAGCTGGACTGAAAAGCTCTGTGACTGCTTTCTGGGAATTGGTCTATAGTTTGTGGGTAAAGGTTGGGACACAATCAATTCTTCTTAGTAATGTAATCGTGGATTATCAGCATCGACATGGTGGAGTGAGATGCTTCAGGGCTCGGTTCCCCCCCAGAAGCTTTAAACAACCAGTAAGAACTAGCAGAAACACCTTTCTTAAAGCTCCAGAAAACAGTTAAGGACCATAGTAACAAGGTGAATGACAAATCAAGAAAAAGGCCACTTTAAGAGAAGTAGGATCTCATGGTGCCCTGGCTGGCCCCTTCCCAACCCCTCACCAGCGTGGCACAGTGCCAGACCCTGCTCGCAGAGTGCCAGAGGGAGAAGAACAACGCTCATGTACATACTAGGATTGTGTATGTCTGGCTCAGTCTGTCTGGTGTTGACATGAAGGAACCACTGTCCCAAACTTGCCCTGTGTGTGGAAGGTAGCTCATAGAACTTTCTTACAGAATGCTGTGGGAAAGTAGATGAGTTGTACTTCCTGGGTCAAGAATTGATGGCTATAGGATATATGGGGTAGGGCCAAGGACAGTAAGGAAACTGTTTCCTAGGGGAGAGAAGCCATTTGTAAATGTAAATGGAGGAATTCCTAAGGCACATGCACATGCACATGCCCAAGACAGGACATATATGCAGAAAGGATCAGGAAGACCCATATGCTCTGACTTCAAACTATTCCCTAAATTCTTGTGTGGATAAGCCCGGAAGGAGAATACACAAAACAACAACTTTTTTTTTTCTTAGCTCTTGGAATTCAAGGAAAGCTCTGC
This sequence comes from Myrmecophaga tridactyla, assembly GCA_004026745.1. Lineage (NCBI taxonomy): Eukaryota > Metazoa > Chordata > Mammalia > Pilosa > Myrmecophagidae > Myrmecophaga > Myrmecophaga tridactyla. The sequence goes on along the minus strand of PVIY010010061.1, from coordinate 7,889 downwards.
CAAAACACTAGCTGGACACAATCTTAAGCAATAGACATCTTGGAGTCTAAATTCCAGAGATATCACCTTAAAATATTAAAATGTTCAGGTTTCAACAAAAGATTACAAAACATTCAAAGAAACAGTAAGTGAAGTCCCAGACAAAGGAGAATATTGAAACCATCAAGTAAAGGGACCAGATCTGAGTAACCCAGGCACAAACTTTTAAAGAATAGTCTTACATATGGTCAACAAGGTAAAGGAAAACATGGACAAAGAACTAAAGGTAATCAGGGAAACAGTAGATGAACACAAAGAGGACATCAATAGAGAGATGGAAAATATGAAAAGGAAACAAACAGACCTGAAGGCAACAGTAAAATAAATAAAATATTCCCTAGAGGGGTTCAACAGAAGATTGGAGCTGGCAAAAGAAAGAATCCGTGAAAAGGAAGATAAGATGATTGAAATTGTTCAGTCTGAAGAGAAGAAAGAAGAATGAAGAAAAGTGTATATGCTGATTTCTCATTAGAAACCATGGAGGCAAGATGTCAGTGGAATAACATACTTCAAGTGCTGAAAACAAAAAATTGCCAACCAAGAAGTCAATATCTGGAAAAACTGTCTTTAAAAAATGGGACAGTGTGCTGTTTGAAGGTATTATGTACCTGAGAAAAGCCATGTTTTAACCCTGATTCAATATTGTAGGGTGGAAACTTTTGGTGGGATTATCTCCACAGAGATGTGGCATGCCTAATTGTGGGTGTGACTTTTTGATTAGATGGAGATGTGACTCCACCCATTCCAGGTGGGTCTTGATTAGTTTGCTAGAGTCCTTTAAAAGAGGAAACATTTTGGAGAAATGACAGAGCTGGCAGTGCTGACAGAGAGAGCAGAGACACAGATGTTTGGAGCCCAGCAAACATTGCCATGTGCCTTCCCATGAGATGTTAAGCTAGCCAGAAGCTGGAGAGAGCCAAGGGAGGCAAAGAGATGAGAGCCAGACATGGAGAAGCAAAGTGAAGACTCCCACAGGAACAGAGGCTGAAAGCAATGGAGCTCAGGAGTAAGGGAACCAGCAGATGCCAGCTACGTGACTTCCCATCTGACAGAGGTGTTTCAGACCCATCAGCTTTTCTTGAATTAAGGTCTCTTTACCTGGATGCCTTGGTTTGGACATTTTCATAGGCTTAGAACTGTAAACTTGTAACTTACCAAATTCCCTTTATAAAAGCCATTCCTGTTTTTGGTATATTGCATTCTGACAGCTTCAAACACACTAATACAGAGAGATTAAGACATTCTCAGATAACCAAAAGCTGAGGGAGTTCAGCATCACTAGACTGGACCTACAAGAAATACCAAAGAGAGTTCTTCAGGTTGAAAAGAAAGGACAATAGACAATAGGCTGAAACTGCATGAGGAAATAAAGATTTCTGGTAAGGATAATGAAAGGGGTAAATATAAATGTCGGTACTATTGTATTTTTGGTTTGTAATTCTACTTTTACTTCTTACAGAATCAAAAAGACAAATGTATAAAATGCAATGATAGATCAGTGATTTGGACTCATAATGTATAAACATGTAATTTGTGATGAAACTACATAAAGTTGAGGACAGAGATAGCTATAGGAATGTTGCTTTATATACTATTGAAGATAAGTTGGTAGCAAAGAAAATAAGATAGTTTTATTTAAGCCCCATGGTAACTAGAAAGAAAATATCAGGGAATATACAAGTTCATGGACACAGAAATTTAAATATAGGTTGCCTAGAGTGGGAGATAGGGGGAATCAGGAATAAATGCATAAGAGGAATGGAGTTTCTTTTTGGGGAGATGGGAAAGTTTTAATAATGGAAGGCAGTGAGGACCACAATATTGTTAATGTGATTAATCCTGTTGAATGATATGCTTGGGAGTTACTGAGATGGGAAAGGAGAGTTAACATGGTATATATGTTCCCACAGTTAAAAAAAGAAAAGAAAAAAAGAGTACCTGTTTTGATTTGCTAATGCTGCTGGAATGCAATATACCAGAAATAGATTGGCTTTTACAAAGGGGATTTATGAAGTTAGGCCATGAAAATGTACAAATTAAGGCATCAGCAAGAGTATACCTTCACTCTAGAAAGGCTGATCACTTCTAGGGTTTCTCTGTCATATGGGAAGGCACATGGCAATGTCTGATGGCCCTTTGTTCCTGGGTTTTGTTGCTTTCAACTCCTGGTTCCAGTTGCCTCCTCTCTGAACTTCTGTGGGCACTCACTGAGCTTCTCCTGGGCAAACTCTGAATTTCATTTCTTAGCTTAGCATCTCTTAAAGACTGTGTCTTGGTTCCATTTTTCTGTTTTCCACATCAGTTCTGAGTTCTCTCTTTCCATGAACTCTCTTAAGGACTCCAGAAACTAATTAAGATCCACCTTGAATGGGCAGGTGTCACATCTCCATCTAATCAAATGATCACACCCACAATTGTGTGGGTCACTACTCCATGGAAATAACATAATCAAAAGATTCGACCCTATGATAGGTCTACTCCCACAAGATTGAATTAGGATTAAAAGAACGTGGCTTTTTTGGGTATATAACAGTTTCAAACCAGCACAGCATGTAAAGAGACAATGATAATTAAATGCGATACATGGACTTCTCATGCCTCTGAATCAACAGGCAAAGAGGGATTTACTGTACTGGCTGTGACTGATCCTGACTATCAAAGGGAAATTGGACTGCAACTACACAGTGGAGGTAAAGAGGAGTTTTCCTGGAGTAGAGGCGATCCCTTAGTGCATCTCTTATTACTACCAAGCTCTTTGATTAAAGTTAATGGAAAACTGCAACAACCCAATTCAGGCAGGACTACTAATAGCCCAGAAATTTCGGGAATGAAGGTTTGGGTCACTCCACCAGGCAAAGGCCACAGTCAGCTAAGGTGTTTGCTGAAGGTAAAGGGAACATGGAATGGGTAGTGGAACAAGATAATGATATATATGAACTATGACCCATGTGACCAGTTATAGAAACAAGGATTGTAATGGTGTGAATATTTCTTCTTTGTTTTGTTATGAGTATGTTGTATGTATGCAAAAAGAAAATATCTTTGTTTGCTTCTCTATCTTATGACATAAGTTGTATTTTTCATGTTGTAGTATATATCCTATATATCAAATTTAAGAGTGACTATTACCCAAGACTTCCACCCTATCCTGGGGAGATTTAGTGTGTTTCCAGTTGTATGCAGGACAGTTGAGTATTGTTAGGAGAAAAATATGTTTCTGTCGTTTTCCACTTAGAGATTAAGTATGTTTTAAGATACCATGTATAGCTGCCAAATTGACAAGTGGTGGACTGTGATGGTTAGGTTCATGTGTCAACTTGGCCAGATGTCTGGTCAAGCAAGCACTACTCTGTTATTGGGAGGGTATTTCATGGATTCAAATCATCAGTAAGCTGATTGCATCTATGGCTGTTTACACCTACAATCAACTAAGGGGAGTGTCTCACACAGTGAAATGTTGAATCCAATCAATTGAAGGCATTTAAAGGAGAAGTGATAACTTCCATAGTCAGAGAAGAGAGAATTGTCATCTCCATTTCACCCAGGAAGGCTCTCCTGGGAATTTATTGAAGACCTGCATTGGTGTTGCCAGCTAGTGGCCTGTCCTATGGATTTTGGACTCATGCTTCCCCACAGTTGCATGAGATACCTTTTATAAAATCTCACACTTACAGGTATCTCCTATAGGTTTTATTTCCTTAGGGAACCCTGACTAATACAGGGTATCTGGGGATGGGAAGAAGGATGCGGAGTTCTCTGTTTGAGATTTACATTATTTTTGTAACTTTCCTGTCAGTTTGAAAGTATTTAAAAATGTAAAGTGTTTATTTAAAAAAAAATCTGTAATTCTGGAGGTCCATCCCATGAGGAGGGTATTTTAGAGTGGGAGAGAGTAGAGGCAGGGAAGCAAGTTATAAACCTACTTCTGTTGTCCAAATGAGAGATGAGTTGTGGTGGCGGCTGTGGGATAGAGAGGAGAGACTTTTGGAAGGTGGATCAATAGGTCATAATGACTGAATGATTGTTTCCAAAATTCGGGGATTGTCAACACTTTGGATGATGTGCCAGTTATTTATCTCTCAGATTTGCTCTCAAACTTATTCCTTGCCCTGCCTCTGTTCTATATCTCAGGGAGCTGACCCCTGTAAACTACAAGTCTCAGCCGCCTTGCCAACTGGCTTCTGGTTGGGAACAGCCAAACGGGAGGTGGGAGAGGGGAGAAGGTGGGATATTCCCCCTCTCTCTCTGCCTGTTCCAGTGGCCTCACCAGCTCTGGCTGATTCTCCTTTGTGAACCCAGCACTTGCTGTGGTCCATGGTTCCAACTCGTCCTGGGTGCTCACGCCTCTTGGGTGCTATAGCATTATCTCCTCTCCTTATTGCTCCAGCCCTTGCTAATCTGGGTTGCCTCACCTGCTGTTTTCTCTTTCAGCTCTTCAAACACCTTTGTAACTAGTTCCTCATATTGAATTCCTTCAATTGAACTACCTAGTGTAGGTTCTATTTTCCTGTCCAGACCCTGACTGAAACAGACTTAGAGGACTTAAAAGATTTGGGCTGTGGAGGATATTAAGATAGGAAATGAAGTTAATTCAATTTTTAGAATTTTTTTCCCACTTTGGTGGGCACCGGGAATTGAACCCGGGTCTCCAGCATAGTAGATGAGAATTCTGCCACTGAGCCACCAGCGCACCACCCTAATTCAATTTTTAATATGTTGGATATAAGGTGTCTGTTGTCTTCACTCCTGCTCCCTCTACTCCATTCTACCCTCTAGTCAGGGTCTGTTTTTTTTTTTTTAACCTACATAGACCATATCCTTACTTGCTTCAAAACTTTCCGTGGATTCCTATTGTACTTTCAATAAAGGCTAAACTCCTTATCTTGATAGATAAGCCTCTACCATCCTGCCCAGTCCTTCTGGACCATTTGCTGTTCCTCTAACTCACCAAGTTAGTTTCTGCCTCACAGCCTTTTTGCACACTGTGCTTTCTCTGCTGGGAATGCTCTTTCCCTAGATCTCTGCATGCTGTCTCCTCATCATGAACGTCTCTGCTTTTGTGCCAACTCTTCAGAGACACATCTCCTTCTTCTGGTTTGTTGCACATAACTCTCTCTGAAATTATCTCTACTTCTTTGAAGTTTGAGGGCAGAGAACTTTGCCTTCTTCACCTTTTCATTAGCAGCACCTGGTACCGGGTTCTGGCTTTTAGTAAGGACAGAATAAATATTTAGTGATGAGTAAATGAAGATTTATTTTTGCATGTACAGAGAGTTGTAGACTAGAGGTGTTTTGTATATTTTATTACTTCATTTATTTATTTTTATTGTTTTACTTCCATGCTTCCTCTTCCTGAAATGGCCACCCTCTCCCCACATTCACTATTCATCTTTCAAAACAGTTGGAGTCATTTCCTCTATGAAAGTTTCCTCCCTGCTGCATTCAGGGAATTGCCTGCTTCCTTTTGTGTACCTCAGCAAGAGTGAAATTTCATACGTTTATTTAATATTTGTTCCTTCTCCTAGACAGCAGCCTCCCGGAAGAAAGTAGAGGCCATTATTTTTTCATCTATACAGCTTCAATATCTAGAACAGTGCCTGTCACATAGTCAATATTCAGTAAGTATCTGTGGAATGAATGAAGTGACTGGTACAGGCCTTCAGGGTAGGTCTTCCAGCCCCACATTTTAATTTGTTTCATACGCTACAGCTCACTGGGAAAGAAAGATGGTTCTAGATGTGTAAATGGGGTTGACAGCACCAAGCTCATGGTGTTTGTGGAGAATAGAAAAACACAAACAACATCACTCATTTTTAAAGTAACGGGAAAGGGCTTCTTTCACTCACAATGATACATCCTGATATGAGCTTCAGTTTTACCTAAGAATTATACACAAGAGCCTATACGATTTCTAGATTCTCAGGAGGTGTCTTCAGAGAAGTAGGGTTGAGATAGGTTTCCCAGAGAAAGGGGAAAGTGTCCTCAGGGACATATGCTAGGCTCTGTCCAGAGGTTTGGCTAATCCCGCGGGGACAGCCTCAGACCGCGCTCACTGGGGACTGCTCCTCAAAGCCCAAGGGTAAGAGAAGTTGAGGCCCAGGAAGAGCCTGCCCGCCCACGGCGGCTGGCAGTGTTGTGCGATGCCCCTCGCTCCTCCCCTTCCCCGGGGAACCGAAGTCCTCCAGCCCAGCCCTGGTATCAGAGCCTCAGAGGAGAAAACCTGCTTCCTGGGTGCTGGCTGAAGGACAGATTTTTACCCGAGCCCTGGCACCCTGGATCCCAATAGATGCTCTTTTGCTCTGGTGCCCGTGACTCTAGAAGTCCCTACGACTTTGAAATGAGAGAATCAGAGGGCTGGGGTGAAAATGTATGACCCGCTCTTCCTGGGAACCAATTTCTCTTTTACTATTTTACTGTAATGCTTCTAAACCGAGAGGCTGTTCTGTCTCCAGCCCTATGTTGTACTGTATCACTAAGCACCTAACTCACCGTGAAGCAACTGAGCAGAAAGGAGAAACAGATTTTAAGACGTTTAAAAACTATTTAATTGCCACAATGGTTTCTAAGGAGGTAACTAATGGCAGCATGCATTTTTCACCCAGAGTCCCCTGAAGACCAAGGCAGTCTATTATAATGCATTGTGAGTGAGTCTGGGGGGCAAGGAGGGTGGGCTTCTAACTAGAGGTCACTTCTAGTTAGTGATAAAGTCCTAACTCCCCAGATTGGGTTAGTCCTCTGATAAGTGCTGATAGGGGCTCCCAAGGCACCCTGAACTTCTCTCTCGGTAGCAAACACCACCATTGCAATGAATAAATTATTTTCTTGATGTCTGCTTTCTTTACAAGCTAATGCCTGTCTTATGTACAGGTGTCTGGCACAGAGCAAGCACTCAATGAACCCTGGTAGAAGGAAGAGAGGAAGGAAGCAAAGGAGGAAGGAATGAAGGAAGGAGGGAGGGAAGTAGAAGAGAAGGTGGCAGGCAGGGAGAGAGGAGGGAAGGGAGAAAGGGAAGGAGCAAATACCAGGAAATTAAAGCCCAACCTAAAGAGGTATTGCTATGTGTGTTGTTTTCATTAGTAATTTGTTTGTAGGCTTAGGATTCTCAGATTCGCTTGAAAATTACATCCTTAACTCTGTGACCTTGGGAATTATTCTTTATAGAATTTGAGTGTTTGGGCTTATTGTTTAGTATATTCCAAAGCTGACGGATATTGTTTCCTCTAGCTGAGAAATCAGGCTATTCTGAATATTTCTTCTTTTACCACTGAGGGGCAGTAGTTTTTCACACAGAACGTGATGATTTCTATCTCTTAGGAGTGGGAAGTTGTTTCTATATATACATTCTTAGACTTTAGGTTTTTATGCATATTGTATGTTTTTAAATCAATGCTACTGTTTCTAAATAAGGATCAGATGATCATTTGGTTGTTTTTAGAATGAAACCCAAATTTCTTACTCAGACATGGAGGCTTGAATGAACTGGCTGCTGCCCACCCTCTGCTCTCAGCTTCGGCTTCGCCCCCCCACCCCCCTCCTTCTGTCCCACCCACGTCGTTCTTCTCACCAGTCTTCACACAAACCAAGATCAGCCCCATCTTACTCCAGCGTCAGCTACTCAGGAAGAACTTTCCAGATTGTTCCATCTAACATCGCACCACCCAGAGAGCAGGCAGATCTTAGGGGGCCCGAAATATATAATTTGGGGGACCCTCTTGGAGAAAAAGAATACAAAATTATGAATATAGAACTTCAGACAAAATTGAACACTTAGAGTAAGAAAATAAATCGCAACGAAGAACAAAATTTAAAAGCTGAAAAATACTCTTTAATCGTGACTATCAGAAAAATAA
>PVIY010010060.1:0-70201 GCA_004026745.1 Myrmecophaga tridactyla | reverse complement strand
AATTTTGATATTTTAACTTAATACACTAATAATAATTTTCCAGTTAATTACATATTGTTTGTGAATATTGTTTTAATGATTATATAATATCCCATCACATGAATATACGGTTATTCTCACTAACAAATTATATATAAATTTAAATGTGCATCAAAATGCATGAGGGTTATTGTTGCTATTATATTTCATATCACTTTCTTGGAATCAATTTATAAATTGAAAGTACTAGATTAAAAATTTTAAATATTTCCAGCTTCTTTGTCCATATAACCAAATTTTTTTTTCTCACACTACTGTGGCAATTCGCAAAAACAAAACTTCAGAGGACTTTCATCTCATATGTTCAATGAAAAATGTTCACCGTTCTTAAGACATACTTATTTGGGCAAAATTAGAAATAGTTCTCCAGAGCCCATACGCTATGCCATGGCTGTAGTTGTTTTGTTGCCTTTATTGTAGTTGTCTTCTGTTTAATCAGTCTCAATAAATGATATGGGGCATTTAAGAAGGAAGCTATAATCCAATAAATGTGCTTTGACCTACTAGGGACAGTGGTTTGGATCTGAGCCTGCCTCCTTCTCTCAATAAGAAAGGCTAGTATGGATCAGCACATCGTGTTTTTTAATGTGGACAATGGAACACTTAAATAAATTACATGGTTCCATATTAGTCATGAAACCCAGTTATGCCCAGCTACCAACAGAGTTTTGCACGCTATCTCTCTATTTTTGGATATCTCCAAATATAAGATTATGAGTGTTAGAAATGTGCTTCTGGTTTTGTTTCTTTTTTTTTAAGGTTTGGATATCAAGCATCTTCAGAAATAAAGTATAGTAATATTACCCTGCCACCTAGGGGTATTGTCAAAGAAATTTATTCATGCATAGTAAAGTGTGTCAGCCGAAATATGAACATTCTGTCACTAAGGTATATACAATAATACCCATTATTATGTTTTTATAATTCCTTATCTTTTCTGAAATAATATATGTTCTGAAACCCAAATGAAAATGATGTGATGGATTTTCTTAAGCAGCTTCCCTTGAAGACCTGTGGGATGGCAAAGGGGAACAGGGCTGAGTGGCAATGCACGGCGGGCTCACGTGTGACAAGGAGGGGTTTCTGAGACCTACAAGCTCGTGGCAAATTATTTCTCACTCATGACACTTTGTAGTACTCAGGAGACAAATCTCTGTTTAAGACATGATACATTGTCCATCGCAATGAGGTGGGCAAAAGATCCGGAATGCATGTATAGTTTGATCAAATTGTCCATGCCATTTAAAGCAGTGGCAAATAATCACCAAACTCGTTGACATTTGGTAGCTGTCTATAGATTTTTCTGAACGACTTTTATTGTCCCCTGGGGGTGGGGGGAATGACTTTTCCTCATGAAAATGTCCAACCCTAATAGTGATAGCACATTCTCAGTGGATACGGGGTTTCGACCTTGAGGGAGTCAAGAACTGGCCCTATTATAAAGAATTTAGGGGCATCATGAACACATATGCAGAACAGCAATTGGAAGACCTGAAGGAACACACGTTGCCATTGTTTGAAATTAATGGAGCAAGCAAGCTAAATTTCTCTTTGAGAAGGCTCACTTTCTGAGCCACAACAATTTCTACTCATCCTGGGATGCAGAGGAAGGAAGGAGAAGAGGGCAGCAGGGCTCACGCTCTGTCTACCAGCGCCGGCTCCTGTGCCTTTGGGCCCCAGTTCAAGAAGGAGCTGAAGCAGGACACAGCCTCTCAGGGCAAATCAACCACCGGGTCCTGAGAATCTTCAAGAAATTGGTGAGATTAAGGGGAGAAGAGACCGTTGCACAGTGTTTTGCCCTCATAATACCCTCTTCTCGCCTTGTGAGGCTCGATGAATGCTGAGTGGTTCCCTGGCTTCAAGATGGCATCATAATTCCCTGTAATAACATTAAGAGGAGGGATCGTTTTGTCCCTAACAACAGGAAAACACCCCACCCTTGTTTTCTTCTATTCCCTCTTTCAGGGCCACAGGAGGCGGCAGAAGATGTACTTGCTGGGGGGTGGTTCCGCTTCGCTTCATCTTCACAGTCCTTTGTTCCCACCGAGAGGACGAGGGGACAAGGGGACGAGGGGACGAGGGGACAAGGGGTCGCTCTAATGACACCCTGGCCAAGGCAGGGTTGCCTACCCAGAGCAATGCAAAGCGCTGGTGCCTTTTCCCTTCCCCTGCGGCTCTGTCTCCTGCCAAGGAGCTCAGTCCCAGGACGGCTGGGGGCTCTTTGCTGTGAGTCTCAGCCCACCCTTTCTTCATCTCTATCTTATTCTCACCACTTGGCTCCAGATCTCATTCCTGTTTAGAGGGCTGAGTAAAATGCTATTATCTGACTGTTTCGTGTAGAAGCTGATACTTGGATTCGGAAATCAGCGACAAGAGTATCAAACGGGTTCTGTGACCTCTGGCTGCCAACTGCGCGAGGGGGTCCAGCCCCCCCAGAGGCCCGGCGCTGCCCCCTGGAGCCAGCCCCCCGCGCTGCGGTAAGACACCATCCGTGCAGGCAGCGCGAAAAGCACCGCAAAGCAAAGGGACCTGGTCCCCTCAGGCGTTGTAGCGGGACTGCGAGTTCTGCATTTTAATTAAGAGGTTGAGGTTAATGAAACAGCGTTTTGAACTCAAAGCTACCCAATAACCAGGCTAGATCTTGGTATAATCTCAATTTTGGGGCTAGTTAGGAAAGAATATTGAAAGGCGCGCTCTAATTTTCTGTTTTAAAAAGGATGCTTTTAATGAGCCCTTTTTAATTTTGTGGCTCCTAGGGCTATTTTTGGCAGTGATTTTTTTCCCCCAAGGATTGGTCTTCCCATTTTGAGGAGAATCAAAGGATTCTTTGAAATCTTTAGGATTTTTTTTTTTTTGCAGTTTTAAAATTTAGCCCAGTAGGAAAATTATTTTTTTCAAAATTTGTTTTCAACAATAAACTCACCATCTGTTAAATCAAGTCATTTTAATTCCCTTAGTTGTTCAAACAAATACTGTGTGATGGATTAGCTTCAACAATGGAAGGTTACTATCCCGTGGCTTTGAGGTTGGGAAAAAGTCCAATTAAAGTGGCCATCAAGGTGAAGTTTTCTCCAGGAAGACTGTGGCTTCTGGGCTTGGCTGCCGGCGACCCTCGGTCCTTGGCTTGTCTGCATGGCAAAGCACACGGCGGCATCTCCTGGCCTCTCCCTTCTCTCCCAGGTTCTGTTGGTATTCCACTTATTGTTTCCAGTGGCTTTCTCTCTCTCTCTGAATTTTTTTCTGCTTATAAAGGACATCAATAATCAGATTAAGACCCATCCTGATTGAAGTGGATGACCCCTAAACTGATGTCACCACAACAAAAGGTCCTTCTTACAATAGCTTCACACCCACAGGAATGGATTAAATTTAAGAACAGGTTTTTCTGGAGGACGTACAGCTCCCAACCACAGCACAAGTCAAATAGGAAGCAATGACTAATTTTATAAGACTGAAATAGTCAAATTATATACAATCGATAGAAGTTATTAACTTTTGTGATGTGATATTTGTGGGAACAGACAAAACACTTCCTCCTCTCAGCATCCATTTAGATAATAGATGATTCACTACATAGTTCGAAAACTGCCCTTCAACTACATAGGAAAATCAGCCACACACATATATTTGAAAATACACATAGACAATGTGGAAATTAAGTTCTTGAGCAAATAATACTGTCATAAAATGTCAGATTTTCAAATTATGCCATCACAAGCATTATATGTATCATTTTAATATGTTCAGTTCTTTTAGTAACATGTTATGTTGAAAACACACAAACTAACGTAGGTCACTCTTGAACTTTGTAGACTTTCTTTTTTGATCTGTGTTTTCACAATTAGATTATTCCTTTGCATTAAGAATCACATGTATACAATTTTCCTCAATGACATAATCATCAAGTAATCAATATATTCCTTTTACAGATCGTTTCATATGCCACGAAATAAATTATCATTATTTTTCATTAATGGGCACTGCCTCCCCTTCTTCAATGGCTTTAATTAATTTGTTGGACCTGATGTCTCTTAATGAGGCCACATGATACCTTACAAATAAAATGCACAGAAGAAAAATTAGATTCCCAAATTATTTTATAAATCTGTTAGAAACAGTGTTTCTCATTGATACTATCGGATTCCCTTTACAGTTGTAGCATTCAATTGATAAATTTAATTCTTATATAAAATAACTCACTAAGCCAAAATTTCTTTGCTAAATGGATGGCAGAATGACAATGTGTCTAATAGTAGTATGAGCTTTCAAAAATGTGTCTGCTTCATAAACTTGCAGTCAAGTACACAATATATGAAATATAGAACATTTTCATAGTTTTCCTATGAAGTTAAGATTTCTTGGGGATCACTGAAAGCTACAGTGTTGGTTGCAAGAAGTTCTGAGTAAGCAGGAGCCACTGGGAGACACAGGTCAGCCCCACCCAAAGGCTGGTTCCCTGGGTCTGGCCATTTTGGGGGGAAGCCCCGGGCTGGGGGTGCGAGTGCCGGGGCTGGGCACGTGAGAAGGACAGCAGAGCTGGACCAGGCTGTGGACATGGTGCTCACTGCTTACAGTGTGTTTCAAAGCAGATGCCTTACTGGCCTGTGGCTTTAATTTAATATTAGGCCAATCAGATTCTCTTTCCAAATATCATAAAGAAAAGAAAAGAATTTCAAGGTATGATAGCCATTTTTAAAGGAGCATGAGTCTATCAGAAATTAACCTATTATTAGTATTTTTAAAATTCAGATTGGCCTCATTTGGAAATTTCTGTTACTTTGCTGAATTTGTACATGAAACAAGTTTTAAAAAACATAAAAGGTGGTAGTGATATGAAAATTTTAAACCACATCTTTCTTTTTTTTCCTGGAAACTAAACTATGAATGAATTAGAGTGGTAGTTAATAGAAATAAATAGCCTACTTTTCACCCAATTCTGCAGATATGGAAAGTGAATAATTCCCATATTATGCTCATAGCCAAATGTAAAACAAAAAATAAAGAAGGAAAAGGAAGAAGAGAGGAACATAAAGGGAAAACAAATGAATGAAAGAAGAAAGAATGAAAGAAGAGAAAGAGAAGGAAAGAAATGTAGGAAGCAAAGAAAATCACTTCTAATTAAATCCATTTTTTAACATCAGAGTTGTTTGAAAAATGACAAAAGAGAAATCACTTGTCTGTAAGTGTGATCTAGGTAGATCTAGATGAGGATTTAATTTTCACAACAGAGACTTGATCCCTAGGAAGCTACAGTTTGCTCAAGGTCACAGGATTTTTAATTTATTGAACCAGAGTAGGAACCCCACATTGCAGCTCTGGTCCCCAAATCTCAAGCCCCGAGGAGACCTGGGATACTTCCTGGCTCTTGTGGGCCCTTGCCCTGGCCCCTTCCCCACTCCTCTACCCCGTGTTCCCATATGCTAAAAGGGGATTGCAAAACCTGAGGCATTTGCTTATTGTAACACCCTTTCTAATGCAACATGTGTGGGGTGAGACAAAGATTGGAAGTATGTACACGCATACATATGTGAGTGTTTAGTTGCTCCTACGTTCTTAACCCTGCATCTTTCCTGCATATAGTAGAAGCTCAATAAATGCATGGAAAGTGAACGGAGGGATAGATGGATGGATGGAAGGATGATATATATGTAAAGTAAATGAGTGATAAGGGTTTAACAAATCCTTGGAGGAGAGTTGTTATAGTTTTTTCTTAACTCTTGTATTGTCCCTTTTCCTACTACTGTTCGTGTACCCTCTTCCCTGCAGTAGGGTGTGAAATTATTCAGGGCAGCGGCTGTGACTGCTACCCTCCAGTGCATCACATGTCATGAGAAGAAAAATGTTGTCTAATGCAATTAAGTTGACTTTTTTAAGGCCATTGTAATTCTTTGTTTTGGAAGTATTAAACTAAAGAGAAAACTTATTTTAAAGGTTCAGTTTTAAGTGATAATTCTGGCCTTGATCACTGAGCTCACACTGAAATCTACATTTTCCCATCTGTTACATATATAGGAGGAAGCAAGCAGGCAAAGAAGGAAGAACGTGAGGCTGCAGAAGAGGAGGGAGGGAGTGGAGCTGCAGGTAAGGAGGAAGAGGGCGGGGCTGCAGGGGAGGAGGGAGAGGGCGGGGCTGCAGGGGAGGAGGCAGCAGGCCGGCTGGCACCTCTTGTTTCTCTCCCTGTGACTTACTGCCCTTCGCGCCTGGAGTGCTGGGACAGAAGCAGTGGTTGTGCTGCTCCCAGGCCGTGCGGGAGTTACTATGAGTTACTATGAGGCATTGGTGATGGGCTCACAATTGTTGAGCAAGGCTGAAGCTGCAGGATGTGAGATTTTTAAAAACCACCAAAAAATGCAGTGACTCATCTGCAAGTTGTGTTTTGATAAACACAATGGAAAAACACTAGATTAGTGTCTTGAAACTTTTCTTTTCCTTTAGATGTTTGGGTACCCTGTAAACTTTGTCTAGTCACAAAACTGCTGTGTGGAAGAGTGAACATCTTCATTTTTAGAAGCATTCAAATTTGACTTGACTCTAATCAAACTAAATGTACCATTATTTAAAGCTGAGAATCTTCTTCTGAAGAAATAGCAAATACTTCCCTAGGATCTATGTTTGAATTAAAAATCCAATGAGTAAGTTTCACTCTATAAATAGCTTAGCAGAAACTTCTTTCAGGAAATAAGGGGCAACCCCTTATGGTATGATTTTCTTCACATGACTTAAGTGCAAATTAAGCGTGAATGTTATAATGTGAAATTAAAGCACCCTAATTTACGTGAAAGGACCATCCCTCAAAATGGTCATCAGGAGTCTTCATTTGGCCACTTCTTTCAAGAATCCTTAGTAGCCAGTAGGCTTAACTATAACCCAAGTGATAACCCTGGGAATGCAGGAGTCCTTCTGTCTGAAGTTCTCAGAAAACCCCACAGGCCAGATTCCTTGCCAGAATGGACAACATGATGCGGCTGCATTTTGGGAAGAAAGGCCAAATAAATAAAGGCAATCCATGAAATGTAGATACAGATGAGGTATCGGAATAAAATGCAGAAATCCCAAACCTGGAAAACCACTCATCTATAATAGTTCCGATAGCATCAACTGGCCTCTTTGAAAGTGCAGGGCAGAGAGCAGGTGGAAAAGACCCTGCTTCCTCTGTTCATCTTTATGTGTTAATGTGCAGATTAAAATCTTTCAACAGGAAGGATTTTAATTGCAGTGGCTTCATGGGGACAGAAGCACGGCGAAGAGCAGCTCTTGCAGCAATGTCAAAGTCTGCTCGTGACTAGGTAAAGCCACTTCCAGGCTTAGTCCAGCCTCAGACTCAACACAAGGGAGCCTGGACTCTTTTCACCTCATGTGCAAGCCCTCTGGCATCAGGCTGAAGTGTACGGGCCTCTGTCTGTCGTGGGATTTAAAACTAGGCAGGGCTTTAAATTGAGTGGACTGCTGCGATGGACGTGAGTGTGCGTGTGTGTGAACCGCAAAGCTCTACCTGGCGTCCGCGTGTGAGACATGGCATCTGTCACCTCGTAGACCTGCAATGAGGAGGCACACCTCATTATCAAAATGATGTCAACAGACTCAAAAGTACAAGGAAGAGAAGCAAAAATGATAAAGGAACTGGAAGGATTGATTTATGTAGAAGAATACAAGGAACCATAGATAATTGTAAATCGCATTTTGTCTTTCATGTGTAGCTCTTGGGGAAATCCGAAACAGGGATGCTGGTAGAACTCACAGAAACATATCCGGAACACATTAAAAGGATTGGGTATTAGGCAGTATGAAAACTTAGGAACAACAGGCAAGAAATAAAGAAAAAAGTAGCCTTAAATTTTAGTACAATAAAATGAGCACTTCTTTCTGTAATATGACTCACGAACTAGTAAGCTTTGGAGATCTACTACAAAATATTATTTTAAATCAGAATGAATGAATGATATATATTTACAGCACAACAAGCCAATTAAAAAATGGTTTGTGTAAAATCTGACACATGTTAAAACCTGAATTATCTAAGGAGCTTAGAGCCCCACATGTTGAATCTGACTAGAACTGCTGGCTGACAGCACTCTGGGATCAGAATAAATCACTGCGGCCTGCATCCGGCAATCAGTATCATTTTCCCTCTCTTTACACTTGGACCCGCACTTTGTTATAGAAGATAATTATTTGACAACTGTATCCCTGGGGATAAAGTAAGTATCACTGGGGCTTTATATCTATTGGTTTTGGGGAACCAGGAGAAACCCTATTTACCAGGGGAAGTGCAATGCCATGTGAACAAGGATTTCAATTAAATAAAAGTTTATGATGATTTGTAATAATTTATCATAATTTCTCTCCAAAGAACTTTACCTGTACCACCTTTTCAGGCTCCTTTCTTGAGTCAAGTTGGATACAAACTTGTTTCTGCTGGCGAAGTGCTCAATTCCCTTCTACCAAACGGGAAAGCAAAGCTGCATGTGCTCCCTGGCTACAGCAATGGAAAGGGATTTTCAGTGAAAAGCCTTAACAGGGTTGATAATTGCATCAGATTTCTTATGTTTCATAGTTAAAGCGTTTGGTTTATCAATGTGCAAAGCTGTGAGCGTGTGTGTCTGTCATTAAAATTGTATAAAAGACAGCAGTATAACAACAGATTAAAGAGGTTGTTTTATAACTCCGAGAGTGCTGATTGGTATAATTTTGGGGTGTTCATGACACGCTGACATGCGTTTTAAGATAGAACCCCCTGAGAAAATGCAATGCATTGGAATGTGATAGAGGGAAAGTAGATTTTTGCCCTCATGTCTACCATAAAGACTATCATGAAACTTCCTGTTATCAGTTTTTTTGTCAGGTAATGATTAAATTTTTGATTTAGAAGAAATACAATGAACTTGAGATTTCCCCCCGATTTTTATCATATCCTCTTTATCCCATAAAGACATATGTCTCTAAATAACCCACTCTGAGTATTCATTTTTAACAGAAGACAAAATGAAATAGCATTGTTGGAAATGTTTTGTAAGAGACAGTTTTATAGAATTCTTTTTTTTTTCCCTGGAAATTCAATGAACTGGCTGGGGAAGGAAAGAGGACAAGCTGTGAGCCCATAAAACCCTTTTTTTCTCACCTTTATTGGAGTGAGTTATGTGATGGCTGTTTCCCAGTAATTGCTTTATTTGAGTATTGTGCTTTCCTGTTTTTTCCTGGTTAATATTAAAAAGGTGATTACAAATATCTGCTCTGATTTTACATTTACTTCCCTGAATTCAGTGTGTTTCTGCAGAGGTTAAAGGGAGCAGATGCTGTCCTCTACTTGTCCACATGGATATTTTCAGAGTGATCTCTTCTTCTCTGCAATCACTGGCCCTGCTGAGCTGTTTTCTACCTGCCATTCACTGTCCACACGGTATCTTTCCTCACTGGTCTCTAATCCTGACACTGGACAGATGAATCACCCTTTACCCAGGCCGAAGCCATTTCTAAAATAGTGACATTGGAAGATTATTCAAACGGTGTGCCTCTCGCAGTACACAAGGATTATCAGCTGCAATTTTTCTTGACCAAATCAATGAAGGGTTATGGTCCCAAATACAGTTATAAAAAGAAAATATTCCAGAACTCTCAAAATAAAAGAAGGTTATCAGTTCTCAGGAGGTCCAGACATTTGATAAGGAACCTCGACCTTTGTAAGCAGGCAGTTGAAGAGGGGGCACCGATGGGCCGCAGGCATACGCCAGCAGGGCTCTGAGAGAGCCAGCGCCTGTTCTCAGGAGAAGTTAGTGAAAGAGCACATTGCACGCGAATTATACCTCGGGGAGGCAGCTGAAGTGCCCCCTACGCTCACGTCCTCATCCATCCGACACGCGAAACAGTTACACAATGTCCCTCACCTAAGGTCCCATGTCTCCATCCTAAAACTGCTTCAAGTTTTGCTTCCATCTTGCTGAGAAGGAAAGCACCAGCCAGCCTTGCTGTTTTGTTTCTACCACTTTCTTTAATTGCCCAGAGACACAAAACGCTGCTAACCTAGGCCCAGGATGCCTGTTAGACCAGGGGCATCTGCTAGGAACATACCTTTGGATGCGATGCTGCGGGTCTAAGGAGGGCGTGCTGCACCGGCTGCCCATGCAGACCGGCTTTCCCCTGCACCCGTGCCGCAGGGGGGCGCGGGCTCCTCGGACATGGTCACTCCTTGCAGAGCAGGCCCCGACCCCCCTCCAAGCTCCGGCACAGGCCCGGGGAAGTGACCGGCCACCCGGAAAGCCTGGAAGCAGCTCTGAACAAAGGCACGTTCCCCGGGCTGTGGAGGGACGGTGGGGACTGGGGACAGCAGCTCCCGGCCCAGCCGGTAGCAGCAGGTGGCAGCATTGCCCAACGCCTGGCCGACCAGCCCACCGGGCCGGTGGGGGAAGTTCGCCTGCAGCGGGGACCTCGCCCTTTCTGAATTTATTGTCCCCTCCTCGAGCGCTCCATTGTTTGTCTGTGACGGAATCTGGTAATTAGAGGCGCCGGCACTTGCAGTTGACTTGTCTGAATTATTTGTCCCGCACACCGTCTTTGACTGCATGACACGAGCGAATCCTTTCATCTCCAGTTTGCCAGAGAGAGGTCCGGCACCCACAGAGAGGACAGCGGCCTCTCCCACAGCTCCACTTTTGAAACAGCTGCAGAAGTGGGATGAGAAGGAGGGGAGGCAAGGGGGAGGAATAAGCAGTAGATAATCAAACATAATGTGTGGTTTTCTGACTGCTGTCATGTTGAAAGGGGGGATAACCTCGTGCAGGTTAGGACGGGGTTTCCTTTCCTGTTTCTCCTGCTAAGTGGTGACTGCTGCAAGGCTCTGGGTTTCCATTTCCCCCTGACTCTATGCAGTGCCAACCCGCAGAGGGGAGGGCAGCTGAGCTTCACCTCACTGCGTTCATGGAAAGAACGATGGGGATCGGGCTTTGGGCTAAAACAAGTCGCCCTGATTCCAGGGAGCAAAGTGAGAGGGGTCAGTGTCCTCGTGTCCCAGCAGTCTCCCCGTCAGGGTGAGGCTGAAGGGGAAGAGCCCAGATGAAACCAGGCTTGGTCTCGCTCACCTGTGGGCATGGGGATGGCAGGAGGCGCCCCGGCTTTGTCTTCAGCGATGACCCAATTAGGTTGTGCTGCTTTCATTGCACTTCTAGCAGAAGAGGCTAAATTTGCTCTCCCCTTGCTTTTGCTTCCCTGTGCTAATGCTGGCACAGGCCGCTTCCAGTCCTGAGTTAGTATTTTCACTCTGGCTCGACAACGCAGCCGCGAACGCCTTCTGCATCTGTCAATGGCGGGTGCGCACACTCGCCTGCCCTCTCCACCTGACTGAATTAATAGTGATTGCTCATATGTGCTTAATAGTTCATAGGGAAGACGCCTTCCATTAGGGGTGCATCAAGCTGCCATCATGGAGCCCAGAAACTGACACCGCCGAGTTGTCTATGCAAGTTCTGCTTAAGATGCTGCCGCAAAGCAGGCTCCAGGATTCATTAAACCGGGCAGAGGGGCTCATTAAACCTGCAGATTGACAGTCGGAACTAAACTGTCATCTCTGGTTTCCTTATGTAACCCTACCCAATAGATTTCTTCTTGCATAGATATTATATTTAGAATAGAATAGTGAAATTGCGACTGTTCTGTGGTTGGTAGATGCCCGCTTTGTATAAAAACAGCAGGATGGTATTTTCTTCCCCACCGTCTCTGTAAGAGAGGAAGGCATGCTCTCAGAACAGTCAGCCCCCATCCGCAGGCTCGTCACTAACATTTCTACTTTGAGTCAAAATAATAGATAAAATGGGCTCTTGCAAAAAATAAAAAAATAATAAAAAATAAGGGCTCTTGCTGCCTAGAAGGTGTTTAAATATTAACCAGAAACTAAAGCAATCCACAGCTAGAGCCCCCTGTTCTCTCAGCATTTCATTTGCACACCTGCCAGTGTAACTACATCCCATATACCCTTTAAGGAAAACTCCTCTTGATATGACTATGGAAGAAGGGTCCAAAAAGTCGCATCTATCTGAGCTCGGGAAAGCGGCTTGATGGAAGGGGACACACTCATTACAAAAATACCCGCTTCCTTCTAAGTTCTAAGGACCCTGGGTGACGCTGTACATAACCTACTTAGGGTAGAGCCTTCTGGTACTACCAGGTAGCATCAGAGTATCTGCCCTGGGCTGTTTGCAAAGATGCACAATAGCCGCAGCTCAAGGTGCCAAAAAAGAGTGCTTCTTCCTCCATAAGAGCTCCCACTTGTGGGCACTGTCTCCGGGCAAAGCTGCTTCCCTGTTTGTTTGTTTTTTAAAGTGTATCCATCTGTGTACATGTACTAATATATTCAAGAAAATGTGAGAATGATGAAAAATGCTGTAGTAAGTGCTCTCCAAAAAACATAGCTGCAATTTCCCAGAGAACTACCTGAAGGACTTATGCGTTACCTGGAGATGTTTTACTCAGAAATGCCTCCCACTCCTCTCTGACCTGTTTTTGTTCTCTTCCTGATTCTTCACTTCCTTGAGTGTATCCTCGATTTAAAAAAAGTAAAAGTTATGAGATGGACGCTCCCCTCTCCACTAAGCTTTCTTCCTTTAATCCACTTACTTTCTAGAAGGAGCATTTCAGTTTACAATAAACTGATTTTTAGCTCACAGTCTTTTTTTCTTCATTCTGCCAGGAGGTTGGATTTCTCTCTTTAAGATGGACCTTCTAAGGCCCCTGAGCTACTATGAATTTGAAATCACTTTCTCTGGAAAACATTTCTCATGCTTTTTTCCTCATTCTTTTACAGTCAGAATTTATTTCAGAAGGGTGCTTTAGCTTTTGCATATAAATATAGATTAAGATGTAGATATATAGCTATAGATGCAGATATCTGCATCTGTCTATCTATCTATCTGTCTATCTATCTATCTGTATGTATATGGCTGTGTACATGCAGGTGCTTAGACCCAGTGTGGGCTTCTCTGATTGGAATGCCTGCTTCTTTGTCTTGCTCTTGCCTCACGGCAGGTGGAGGAATTCTTGAGCTTTTCTTGCACCACTGACTACCTTCATCCAGGGCTTTAAAAAATACATGATTAGAAAATTTTGAAAAGAGATCTTCACCATTGTCCTAGAGTCTTAAAGCATGATGTGAACATTCTTCTTGAGTGGGGCGCGTGCTGTGATGCCATGTGAAATCTTACATTGCCAGGATCTTTGTAATATTGGCATTCATAATCTCAAGTCAAGCCAAGAATGAAAAAAAAACCCTCCTTTAATTATGCAAAAGAATTCTGAATTTATACTGCATAAAGTAACCCAGAATAGCTAGAGTATGTTAGAAAAAGTGAACTTAGGGAAGCAGTAGTTATTTAGAATGATGTGACAAAATCCCTGAAAACATCTGCAGCTTGATACTAAAGGATGTTGAAAAATCAATTTGCCCACAGAATTTCTCACAGTTTTGTGCCTATGTGGATCTTCTTTAGAATACAGCTTACAGGCACAAGCCAAGATGCAAATTTAATATTTTTTCCACAGAACTGTAAAATAAATTCTTATTTTTCTTCAATGTGGTTAAAATTTTTATGAGATGATGTATATGATGATACATTTTAAACTACTGTGAAAAAAGTAAGTTGCTCCACCAAACATCATTCAGAAAAGCAAATAACTATCTAAAATTAAAATTAATTCAACCTCAAAAATTTAAAATAATGAAATTGTGTGCATGCATTCTCTGATCACAATGAATTAAATGGGAGCTCAATATCAGCTATCTGGAAAATTCCCCCAAATTTTGGAAAGCAAACAACAGATTTCTGAACAACCTATAGGTCAAAGAAGAAATCACATGGAGCATTGGAATATTTTAAAAATACATTGAAACATCATATAAAAATTGTGGGATGGATATAAAGCAGTGCTTTGAGGGAAATTTATAGCTCAAATCTTAAATTACAAAACAAGAAATGTCTATAATCAATTATTAAAAATTTCACACTAAGAAATTAGAGAGGAAGAGCAAATTATTAAAGTAAGCTTAAGGAAACAAATAATGAATATAACTGCAGTAATCAATGGAATTAATAATAGTAAAAGAAATTGGGGGTGCAAGAAGAGTTCAGTGGTAGAATTCTCACCTGCCATGCGGGAAACTTGGGTTAGATTCCTGGCCCATGCACTTTCCCAAAACAAACCAACAAGCAAACAAACAAAAAACAAACAAACAGAAATTCAACAAATGGTGCTGCAATAATGGGATACTCATATGGGAAAAGAATGAAATATGATCCCTGCCAGAGAGCATACAAAAAAAAAAAAAGTGAAAGAAATTGATGGAAGAAAAACTGATTAGTTGAAAAAGATCAATGAAATTGAAAAATCTCTAGCCAGAGTGACCAGGGTAAAAAGAGGGAAGACACATATTACAAATATCAGTAATGAGAGAAGCAATATAACTATAGGTGCTATAGATTTTAAAAGGAAAATATGGGAATGTTATTTAAAAATCTGAAAATTTTTCATATTTCTCAACTTATTTTATGACCCAGCATTAGACTATTATCAAAGCTAGAGAAATATATTATGGAAAAAATGTAGATCATGAATACTGTCAAAAATATTTCACGAAATGTAAGCTGACCAATTCCAGCAATATGTAAAAGAATAATAAATCATGATTGAGTAGAATGTATGTCAGTTACCCACGACTGGCTCAACATTTCAATACCGAACAATGTAATTCACAGAATATGTTCACTAAAGGAGAAAACCCATATGATTATCTGAATAGATACAGACATGGCATTGACAGAATCCATGATCTATTCCAGATAATAAATTTCAGCAAAGTAGAAGTGAAAGGTAATTTTTTTAACCTGATAAGGGGTACCTACAAAAAGAAAAAAACCCTACAGCTAATATCATACTTAAAGGTGAATGACTAATGAATGGTTTCCCCTAAGATTGGGAACAAAGCAAGGATGTTCCTTTTACCCATTCCTATTCAATGTCTGCATTAGTTTTTTACTACTTCTGGAAAAAGTTACCACAAATAAAGCAGCTTCGCAAACCATATATATATTTCCTTACTTTTCTGTAGGTCAGAAGTATGACATGGGTCTCATTGGGCTAAAATCAGTTATTGCAGGATCGTTTCTTCACAGGAAGCGATAGGAGAGATTTTCTTGCTTGCTTGCTTGAATGTTGGCAGATCTCAGTTTCTTGAAGATGCAGGAGTGAGCTCCTATTTTCTATCCATTTGCTTCCTGCAGGCTGTTCCAGGTTCCTCGTGTGACCACAGATGTTCCTTCTTCCATCTACAAAGCCACCACTAGTGGGTTGGGTCTCTCACACATCAGGTCTCTTCTCATCTCCTTCTTCCTCCACATGATGCTAAGTGAAATATGTATGTGATTTTAAGAAATCATGTGATGTCCCAACCAGAAAGTCCAATAGTCTCCTCATCTTGACACCCATACACTTAATCCCATCTGCAGAAGTCCCTTTTGTCACATATGGTGACCACAAGCACATGTTCTGGGAATGACGGTGAGGAAATCTTTGGGGAGGCATGATTCTGCCTGCCACCGTACCACGTGGAGGAATGTCCAGTACAATAAAACAAGAAAAAGAAATGAGATGCGCAGAAAATGGAAAGGAAGAAATGAGATTGTCTCTATTCACAAATAATTTCATTATTCATGTCAAAAGTTCCAAAGCACCCACAAAAACACTACTAGATCAAATGCATGAATTTAGCAATTCTGCAATATTAGAAATCAAGAAACAGAAATAAGTTGTATTTTTTATACTGGCAATGAATAATTAGAAATTGAAATTTTCAAAGAAAGCACAATTTGCAATAGAACCAAAACTTGAAATGATTAGGTATATACCTCATAAAATTTGTCCAAAATTTGTTTAATAAAAATTATAAACTTTGAAGGCAGGAACCAAAGAAGGCCTAGATATAAAAATTATAGAGAGTTCATGGACTGGAATTCTTTTATTAAGATGTCAAATCCCAAAAATTGATCTATAGGTTCAAAGCAATCCTAAAATCATGAATAGTTGTTAATGTATCCAAATGCCTATAGGGATGAGCATTATATATATATATTTTAAATATGATGATTAGAACAATAGATTTCCTGATATTCAACCAACCTTAATCTGGAATTAGTCACACTTGATCATGAATGTTTATTTTTAAAACTGCTCTTTGACTATATCTGTTCATTTTCATGCAGTATTATTAATTTAAAATGTGTTAGAAGCACTAGCCAATGTAATTAGATAAGAAAAAATTTAGAGATGCAAAAATTGGGAAGGATGAGATCGCTCCATAATTAAACTTTATAGACTGTTACCTTAAAAAATCTAAAAACTTGGACTGAAATGCTGTTGCAATAAATATAATAATTCAATAATAGTAAAATGTATAAAATTAATTAACATGCATAGTTTTCATGGAGGAAATGTCCCCTCTTAAAATCACAAAACCAAGTATAAAATAAGTAGGAATAAATTTAAGAGGAATAAAGCAAGATCTACTTAAAGTAAAGTTGGAACACTATTGAAAGATGCAAAAATAGCTCAGTGTATAAAAAGATACTGAGTTTTAAAAGAGGAATGCTCAAAATCAAAATTATAACAAATGCTTTTAATTTAACTTATAATGCCCCATAAAACCACAATAAAAAGATGTCAATACATACATATTTTGGCAGGAATAAGACCAGATTACCCATCTCTCACATGGAAAAATAATATTCCAAAATATCCTGAGAAGAAAAAAAATGGAAGTAAATAGGCCTACCAGTTCCTAATACATATGATAAAAACCCAAATATTAAAATAGTTTGATATATCAGTGGCAGGGTTCTCACCTGCCATGTCGGAGATCCAGGTTTGATTTCCAGTGCCTGCCCATGCCCCCAAAAAATAAGGTATGATACTGGCACCTGAAGAGATATACCAAAAGAAAGAGACCAAAATACATGCGTGTCCTAACTGGTGTGTTAATTAAAATTAGAAAAGGGAAAGATGAACTTTTCAATAAATGCCTTATGGGAATAATAACATTGACCTGATTTGTTACAACACACGCCAGGATAAATTCTGGTGGTTCATAGGTTTACTTATTAAAAAAAAAAAAAAACAATTAAGTGTTTGAACAATAGAAGGCATAATCAAATTCCTTATTAACCTTGGAGAGGGGAAGGCTTAACTAGGATTAAAATGAATAAACCCTAAAAGAGAAGTTTATTAAATTTGACTGCAAAAATCGAAGTCTTCTGTATGAACCAATGAAAGAAAAAGAAAAATATAATAAACAAAAGCAATAGACAGATGTCAAACTAGAAATACTATTTGCAATGTATATTGCAATTCAAGGTCTCATACCCTTAATACACAAATCATTCCTTAAACTGATAAGCCAAAGACTACTGACATTAAGAAAATGGGCAAAATATAGGAAATGAGATTTCACAGGAAAGGAAGTACACATATCATGAACTATATTTAAGCTCGCTCACAATAGAATAAATGCATATTGAACCTACACTGAGTTGTTGCTCCCTGCCCTCCACATTGCAAAAATCTGAAAGCTTAATTACATATTATTTTGTTGAAGAAGTGAAGAAAAAAGCATTTTTATTCATTACTGTTTCAGTTCAGCTTGGTATGACCTACAGTGGAGTGCAATTTAATGGTATCTGTCAAAATTGCAAATTCCTCTGCATTTTGACCCAGAGATTCCACTTCTGGGAGTTTATCCTAGAAATATCTTGTGTAAGTGGAAATGATGTATGTGAATAATAATATGATAGCATTATATATAGTTGCAAAAGATATGAACTAACCCAATATTCATTAATAAGTTACTGATTAAATAAATCTGAATTACTGAAAAATAAATTAGACAAAATAAGTTCTTCATTAAATAAACCTAAATGGACTGGAACACTGCACAGCAATGAAAAGGCAGAGAATGCCTTCTATAGAGTTACATGGAAATATCTTGAGGATGCAATGCTAAGTGGAAAAGGAAGATGAAGAATACTGTAATTTTCTACATTTTACATAAAAATTGGGAGACTGAAAAAATTTGTCTGCATTTGCTAGAATATGCAGAGAGAAGCTTTGAAAGTTTAATCAGTAAACTAAATTCATAGTTCAAATGAGAGGCTCAGGATATAGGGTAAGAATGAATGGAAGATGTGTATGAAAGAGACATTCATACCATATAACTGTTAGGATTTCTCATTTTTTAAGTACAGTGAACATAATTCATTTTTAGAATTAAATTTGAGAAATTTTATGCTTAATTTTTCAAGTCACGTGTCCAATGGATTGGAGTCCCAGTTGGGTAAAAGTGTTGCTTAGAAAGATGGAACCTGCTGAACAAAAATGGAGTAGATTTGAAATTTTAGATGTGGACCAGTGAGCACTGATGGCATTTCCCAGAGATATAGGCCACCATGGGAGGTGCTGGCCGGGTGAGGGATCACAGAAGGCATGCTGGCCCTGTCCTGTTGAAGTTTTCAGGAGCCTGGCTGCAGGTAGGAGAGCACATTGGAGTCGGGGTGGCCAGGGGGCCCGTGCGGGACGTGCCTGAGTCGGGGGCACTTGCCTCAGAACAGTGGGTGGTTTTCAGGACAACTGGAAGAGAAATGCTCCCAGCATAGCAGTCAACACAGGAAAGCTCTCTCCCCTCGGGGTCATGGCTTCCTCCTCCGTGAAATGTGGGTGCTGATCGGTGGGATGCTGAGAGCAGGGCCACACATACGTGACTTGCACGTGGCGCCTGAGAGAGCTAACAGCTGAGGGGCTGCAGGGAAACAGTGTCTTCTGCTGCTGGCCAAATGTCAGCTAAAGCGAGAGGTGAGGGGAAATCCAGGTGTGTATCCAGGTTCCTTGGCCAGTGGGAGCTCTGCGGGGATGCAGAGAGGGGCGTCTGGTGGAGCCAGTGGGAAGGGTGTCTCCAGGTGGAGTTAGGAGGCGACCTGGGGCGTGCACCAGTGGAAGGATGGAGGAAGCAGGGGCATGGGTTGTGGTGAGGCTCTTCCAGAAGCCCTGGTGCCCTGATGACAGCCTCACAGTAACCTCTGGAGCCCCTGCCTGTGTCAGCCCTGCCGTGGACGCCAGGCATGTCTTGCTTAGAGAGCTCAAGGGAGGGCAATGAAAGCTCAGAGGAAGAGAGGGACACCTTGGTACGTCATCATCTCTGATGTACGAAACTGTAGACTCCACTCACTCAATGGAGAGAAGGGGACCTTCCAAGAGATTTCGCTTCTTATGGAAGTGAAAGAGAGAGAAACGGGAGTTTCTGCCATGGGGACAGGAAGGACACCTTCTAGTGAAAGAGTAAATCATCTCACAGAACATGAGACAGTGCCCTCTACAACCCGCCTTAGCTTTAAATGAAGAAAAAAAGAGAGAATACAAGCTAAAACTGTACAATCAAAGGGTTTACATAATAGGAAGATATTTCTACTGCCTTTTCCAACACAGGCTGTGTCTGTGATAAACACTGTGTATAATTATTTTGTAGTATTGCAGAAATTGCAAAACAAATTATTTTCTCAATGTATTTTACCTGATGAAAATTTACATTTCTTCTTTAAGGGAAAATCAGTCTAATGTTGTCTATGATGTGGCTCCTAGTACCTAAAAGATTGCCTTAACCTCACTTCCGAAGGACATATCATCAAGTAAAAGTGATACTTTTTGCTGGTTCTCTGTGCACAATTTTTAAACTGCAATAAATTATGGATTTCATTGAAAATTATACATTTAATTTATTTATTAGTACTTGTAATATGTAACTGAATTATATATAGTCCATTTTAGTTTTATGGTAGATGAAAAAGTACATGGTTCCAGCATTATCAATGAAATTAAGTAATATTTTTAAGACTTTGTTTCCAGAGCACTGGGAATTTCATCTGCATATAAGCCCTCCGTAGTGCAATCGAGGGTGGTTTAAGGGAGCGGTGTAACGTCCATTAATTTTATAGCAGGTGTCTTTGTGGAACCTGAATGGTCTATGCCCCCTTTTAACAGCCTTTTTTTTTTTTAAGAGGCAGCAAGAACTAGTGCTATCTCAGGAAACATGTCCATCCTGTATCAGGTGATCAAAGTATAAAGCGTATCTGCACATACATTTTTGAAAGTATCATATCAGCAACTGGATATAATGAGCAATTTCCCCATTGCTTCCATCTCCTTTATAAGTACAGTGACTGATTTTTAACAGTCCCATAAAGTTCAATGAGTGCTTGCATAACATTCCACAAATTGAATTATCTTTGCATCAGTGGACAAAGCACAGATTAGCTTGGGGCAAAAGGTTGCAAAAGAATGAATCAAGTGGTCCATGTCACCTGCCCGTGCTCAGACACCAGAGGCTAATGTCCTGCCTCAGCGGGACTTGCGCTTGATGTCAGTGAATGCCCGGGACTAACGATGATTTCCAAAGCATGCAAGGACAGGACAGTAGCATTGACACAGGAGTGAAGCGACGAGCGTCCATCTTCCCTTTGTAAGGCTCACCAGGGGAAGTTGCGTTTCTGCTCTGGTGACTCTGTGCCGCGTGGGAGGCTCGGTGCTATATGGCTGCCTGTGAATACGCTCATGCAATCATGTATGTAGAGCACAAACACAGCCCAATGTGCTTCTCCCCACCTGGTGGGTGGGTTGGTGAACATCCAGTGGTCTCTGGCCAGTGTCCACCGCAGGAAGGTTCTCCTCATCTATGAGTAAAGGGACCTTCAGTAGGTGTTGGGGTAGGATGTTCCATTGCTCTGAATTTCCTCCTTGTAGAGGGTCTGGTTCTGGCACTGTGATGCTAGTGACAAAGGGGTCGCTCCCAAGAAGGTGTGCAGGGAAAAACCCGTGGGCAGCACAAGGAAATCTTGCTTAAGGCTCTCCTTAGATTTTTCTGTTGCATTTTTGGCATGGGGGTGGGCAAATAGGAAGTGATAATATTATTCGGGTTAGAACCAACCTATCACCTAAAAAACAAATTCTTGGGACTGGCATTAACATTTCAGTGATAATTCACTTTTCATAAATCTTGGCATTCCTGTTCAATTATTCATATGGTATTCTATGAGGACACATGACAATTTTTTAAAATGTATTCTTCTCAGCATCTTGCAACCAGCCAGAATGCCACTCCCTGGGTTATTTTTCTGAATCATGCCATCTTAAGGTTCTGAATAAATTTTACTTTATTCAATAAGTTTCACTGCTATTTCCAAGCATTTCTTTTATGATTTCTACAGCTTCACCTCTATTGTATTACCCTTCTATTTTATTTTTTCCCTTCATCTTGATTTCCCTTTCTATCTGCTGTGTGCTACACATTACCATTTTTGCAATCTATCATTTTAGCTTCAAGAAAAGATATTTCCCATTATCTGATCTTCCCTAGATGTACTTAACTTCGTGACACTCGTATTTCTCCGAGTGACCTTTGCAATATAATTCGTTGGTGCTACATCTTGAAAGTGACTCTTCACAGATTTAGCGGATGCCCTTTTAATTCCCACCCTGGAACTACCCTCCTGTCTGTAATGCACTTTCTGCCCACCCCAGAATGTCTCTGCTTCTTAAGTCGGAGGCAGCAGAACATAACTCTTGCATGTGCCATTGCCGAGGTGCCGCACGCATTTTTCTTTTTGGAATTGTCAGCTGACTTTTTCATAGTTATTTGCCTAAAGAAATCTAAAGTCAATGTAATGGAAACATATAAACATCCTCACACAGGCCCTCCTTGGCGTTGGGGGATTGATGAATGCCTCGCAAGCTATCCTCTGACACCCGGAGTTTCAGGGACATGTCAGGACGTGAAACGTCCATTCCTCATGTGTGCTCAGCCGCCCCCACTCCAGCCTTGGGCCTGTCCACTGGGGTGGGGGTGGGGGCTGTTCTGCTGATTGGCGCCATGCCTTTGTTTTACCAAGGTTAATTTTGCATGTCCTTGTGGCTGGGTTGTGGTATCCAAACATGGGCCTAGGTTTCTCACCCATGGAAGTAGCCTCTACGACCGGTTGGCCTTAAGTCAAGGAGCTGAGCCTGCCCAGCGTGGTGGGCTGCAGCCTATCCGTCACAGGCCTGGAGAGCAAGAACTGAGGTTCTCAACAGGAGAAGGAAACCTGCCCCGAGACGCAGCATCAACGTGTCCCTGGGTTTCCAGCCTGCCAGCTTTCCCTACAGGTCCTCTGGAGAGCCGCGCCTGACACAGAGGCCTCGGATTGTGATTCCCCAAGGGGCATCAGCCGTGCCCTGCCCCTCTCACCGGGAGTGGTGCAGGTTCCACCTGCCTTTCCATCCTGCGTGTCCGAGGACTTACAGGCGCTCCGCGGCCAGCACCGAATCCCAAATCCAGCAAGAGCTTCCCCCCACCCACTTGAACTAATCTCCACTGGTTTTAAGAGTTTCATCTTGGCCTCAAAGTTCACTTTTTCAGTAAACAAGGATACACTGTTTGTTTCATGTGTACTAGATGAAAAAGACCTAGTATTTTTCTCCTTATGTAAATCATATTCTAATTCCTCCTTTGTTTTAATGACAGCCACAAAACTTCTGTTATGATTTTCCATCTACAATAAACTATGTTTTCTCTTTAAAAATAAATAGTTATAGAATACTAGTATAACTGGTGGCTTTTAATTTGAAGGATTAATAAAAATGGGGGAGGCAGACCATAACTTTTGGGTATATACTGGGGTTTATTATAGGGAAACTTTTACAAGAAGATCTTCCATAACCGACAAAAATTCAAGGCTACAAGCTTAATGCTACCCTGGAGAGTAAAAAAATTAGGTGTATGATTATGATAATCCTATTAAGAGGATATAAGGTATTTTTTTCACATTGCATAAATGAATAAATTTTCTTCTAACTTGAAAAATGGGAATAAATACATCAATTGTTCTGAGTTGACCTTGGGGAAGACAGAGCCAGCTCTCCCAGCATGCCGGATTCAAGCATCTTCAGACTTCTCAACTTCTGTGGTCATCATTTTCTATTTACTTCACTCTTTTACCACCAGACCACAGCTGAAACCATGGCTGCTCCAGAGTCCTAGCTGATGAGTTCCCCTAACATATTCCATTTACTCTACTTCTGTCTCCTTGCCATGTGATACTGTCACCAGATGGCAGGGATTGGAATTCCTCTCAACATTTCAAAAGCTCAAACTGACCCCAACAATAGCCCTGCCATACTCTGTTGTTCTGATGAAAACATTTTTCTTTCTCTTTTTACCTTACGCTTTTGCTTAGTCTTTCTAACTGCCGCAGTGTCTGGTCAGAAATCCATAGTGGTTTACCTCTCAACTCCTTATCCCTCATCCTTGTCCCTCTAGTCTTATCCTTGGGCATTGCCTTTCCAATTCCAGCAACCATGCCTGTTTTCCCCCACACACCTCTATTGTATACACTGGGAAAAATGTTATATTACGTTCACTGGAGATTTATACATTTGGTTCATGTCAGTTGCATTCTCATGGAGGAGAGAATTCCATTGAAGATGAGTAGGAAGGAGCCAGGTGAAGAGCCAGATTCTAAGAGATACAAATAGAGCAGAGAATGTTGAGCAGTTGGAGCAGCAAAGAGAAGCCACAACAGCCCGTGAGAATATCCCACCAGCAACACAGGCAAGAAGGCTTGCTGGGTCAAGTGCTGGAAGAAAATGGTATATAGGTTATGACAAGGAGTTGAGGATGACTCCACAGTTGTTCGTTTGTCTGCCTGGGCATGTGATGGCTCAGTGTACAGGGAAAACAGTATGCAGACAAGATGTGGAAGATAAGATGACTTTAATTTTACATAGAGTGAATTGAGAAGAGTGTGGACTATGCAGGTCAGACTCTTCAAGAGGTAGTTTTACATTTCTGGAGCTAAGGAGACAAAGAGGATTTTAGAGTTGCTAAGCCAGATGTGTTAATTTAAAGGTTAAGCTAAAGTCACAGAGGCTAATTTTTAATTAAATGGATTAAAATGTGGACTTTAAAATAGGGTGTCATGATAAGGTTTCATTGGAAGGGCTCATAATAAATCTGGGACACTCTCAGGAACTGAATGAAGCCCACCTCCTCTACATGTCTCCTGCCATTCACTTCTCACCTGCTTCTCTGTTCAGTGTAGTTGGGTCACCTCACTCTCATGAAATTGCCTGGTGTACTCACAATTCAGTCCGGGAACTGACTGGATACTTCTAGCTCCCAGTTACAAATTCCCAAGAGGAAGAATCTGGGTGTTTCAGCTAGGGTCATGAGTCTAACTCAAGCCCAATCACTCATAGGCTGGGGAATGCAGTCATAAACAACTGTGCCCCAGGGCCACACTTGTGAATAAGGAATAATTTTTCAGAAAAAGGACTTTGGCTTATGGAGTGGGCAGACCTCCATTAAAGCAATTTTCACCCTGAGGAAACAAATGGATTCCCTCTCAAAATGAGTAGAAAAAGAAGACTAGATCAAGCTGCAATCCACTAACTATCCCATACCCTCTCTTTTCACCAGCTGTTTTTCTCTGCAGAAAACGGTATTCTCCTAATGCCACCTAATACATTTTTACTTATTCTCGAACCCTCAACTTAAAACCCTTCCTCATGAGAAGTCTCCCTGATTCCTCTTACTCAAAGACATCACTTATTTTTTGATGTCTTGAGTATAATTTTATTATTTTGTGTTTTAGATCATTAATTTGAACTGCATTTGTATGTGAATGGATCATGTTTAATTTATGTTTGTAGATTATGTTCCCTTGCAGTCATTAGACAAACCATAAGATCTTCCATTAGAAAATCTCCATACATTTTTGCACATTTCTTGGTTCTAGCAGCTATAAAAGCATGTGGCATGCAATAAATATTTACTAAAGGGATGACTGAATCATGCATCTCTACCATAATTACCTACACATCTGGTATTCCCTGAAGTTCTGCTCAATAAGTCAGTTTGGAAATGGAGATTTTATTAGAAAGAGGAAAACCCATTGCTTCTCAAAGATTATTTTAGGTTGCTAGAAAACTGGAATTCATTAAATTATTCCACCCCCAGGATCCTAAATTTGGCATATATAAATTTATTTCCTTTTGAAATGTAATTTAAAGATTAGGGTTAGGTCTAGGAAATGTGACACCAGCTAAAACACGATATATACAGAAAAGGAAAGGCAGACAGACAAACAGACAAAAAAGAAAGAAAGCACTTACACCATTAAATATGTATCGAGTACCTCTTCTTTTCCCAGAACTTTTATTGGGTCTGTAATTCAAACCAGCCTGCATCTTGGTCTGGCCTCTAAGGGATGCATGCTGTACTGTGGGAGTCAGCTTGTTAAGTGTGTGGTGCCATTCAGCTTGGTTGATCCCAGGTAGGTAGCAAAAGAAAAGCAGCACAGAGGGCTGCTCCAGGCTGACCAGGTGGTCATAGGTTTCACTTCTCATTCAGATGGCATTCCAAGGCAAGGTACATCTGCCCCCTCTATTTCTCCCGTATCATTTGAAAGATCATTGTCTCCCTTAAAATTGCCGCCACAATCCATGCTTCCATGAATATGACCATACTCAACCTGTTATGACCTCTCCCATGCTGGCTTGTTGGCTGTTTTATTATTATGTTTCATGAGCATATGCAGCATGACAGACTCTGCATTATTTAATGGCAAAATCAGTTCTCTGGTTTTAAGAAAGATGACATTATCAATTTTATAACAGTAGACTTTTCCATTTGACATCTGTTTTAGTTTTCTAACTGCTAAAGCAAATGCCATGCAATGGGTTGCATTAAAAAATGGCAATCTATTGGTTTTGGGTTTTAAGGGAAGGAGAGGTCTGAAATCAAGATGTCAGCAAAGTGATGCTTTCTACAGCAGACTGTGGCATTATGGGGCTGCCCATGGTCCATGGCCTGTAACAATGCACAAGGCAGCATCTTCAGTTTCTGTTGACTTCCACCTCTGGCTGCCCACATGGCTTCTCTCTCCATCGGGCTTCCACATTGCTTATGAAGGACTTCAGTGATCTGCAGTAAAGCTCAGCCTCATTCAGCTGGGGCACACGTGAACTGAAGTTACATCTTGAAGAGAGCTTATTTGTGATAGGTCCACCCCCACCAGGAAGCAGATGAGACCAAGAACCTGCCCAAACTAGAGTATAAATTCAATCCACCCCTTCATCTCAAACATCTTTGGAAGACAGAGTGATCGCAATTGGTAAGCAGACTTAACTAGGGAAAAATACACTCAGTTTTCACAATGACGAAAGAAAAGAATAGTGTGGATACAAATTAACATCCATTTCAAATCCTGAAATACTTTAAATATGGGACACTTTGGAGCCTTGGAAGTTGTAAAAGATAGGCAAATAAAGGAAGGTTCTCCACAATGCTTAGCATACTTCTAGAATGCACTGCTCTCACGAGGGGTCATTAAAACTACGTTATGCAAATAGATTTAAGTAGACCGGATAATAGTGTCATGGATGGAGAACCATAATAACTGCTAAGAAGCCCCACAGATGTTTTAGGCTATAACTAAGTCAAGACTTATGGGGCTTGAGATAGCAGATAGTGTCCATGGGAGATGGGGTACTGTGTAGTATGTATTGCAAGTTGGACCCCAAAGTATATGTACCCCCACAAGGTGAAAATACCCTTCTTTCACATCTACTACAGAATCATTGATTGAAACATAATGATAGACCCTGATGTCTGGAGTGAGTTGAGAGATTCTTGTAGGAAAATGAAAAGACACTGTTGTGATAAATAATAGTCCAAGAAATATTCATGAAAGTGAATAAGACATACTTTTAGTACAGGTTATTCAGAACTTTAAAACAATCCCATTTTGAAAATGCACTATAATTATTAGATTTGCAGAGTTTGAATCTAATAAAAAATTGCTTAGAATAATTATACCTTTAAAAAAGTTTTACTGAGGTATAATAGACATAAAAATATAAATTATATTATAATTCTATACGGGTAGAATTTGATGAGCTTTGAATATGTGCACATCCGTGAGGAATCACCATATCCATCACTCAAAAATTCCCTGGAAAACCTCTATATTCCTTCCTTACCATCCATTGCCATTTACACTTTAGTTGCCCCATCCTAGGGCAGCCATTTGTCTGCTTTTTGTCATTATAGATTAGTTATATTTTCCGTAATTTTATATAAATTGAATTATACGGAAGGGACTGCTTTTTCCAAAGCAGTTGTATCCTTTCACATTCCCACCACATCGTTCTCATCCTTCTGAATACTTGTATAGTCAGCATTTTATTTTAGCCATTCTGATAGGTGTGTTACATTGTTTTAATTTGCATTTTCCTAATGATTAATAGGGTTAATCATCTTTTCATATGCTTATTTGCCGTCAATAAATGTTCCGTGATGAAGTGTCCATTCAGATATTTTGCACATTTTTAAACTGGATTGTTTAGTTTCTTATTATTGAATTTTGAGAGTTCTTTATATAACCCGAATACAAGTCTTTGATGGGATATACAACTTGTAAAAATTTTCTCCCCGTTTCTAAATTATCTTTTCATTCTCTTAGCAGTGTCTTTCAAAGAGCATCTTAAATTTTGATGAGGTCTAGTTTATTGCTTATTTTTTTTTGAAAGTAAATTTGTTTTTAATTCTAAGAACTCTGGCTAATTCAAGGTTAAAAAGGTTTTGTGCTATATTTTTATCTAGAAGTTGTCTAATTTTAAGATAACTTTTAGGTCTATAACCCATTATTAAATAATTTTTGTGTTTGGTGCAAATTTTGGGTGGACATTTTTGCTTTTTTTTTGGATACCCATTTGCAGCACCATTTGTTTTCCCACTTTGTCAAAAATTGGTTGTCCATAACTGGTGGGTCTATTTCATAACTCAAGAGGTCTGTTCCTCTGACCTCTTCTATTTTTATGGCAATACCATATTTTCTTGATCACTGTAGATTCATAATAAATATTTATAGCAAGTAACATTAGTTCTTCAAGTTTATTCCTTTATCTCAAAATTGTTTTGAGGGATGTTTTGAGATATGAACAGTATTCTGAGTAGAGTCTATGGTAATGTCACTCTCTAATGTCTGGTGCTGGTAGATTTCATTGTCTCTCCTTTTTTTCTTATTCTTGCTAAAGTTCATGAATTTTATGGATCTTCTCAAAGAACATGCAGATGGTTTCATTGAATTGACCTATTATTTTTCTGGTGTTTATTTTATTTTCATCTGCTCTAATCTTTGTAATTTCCTTGTTTCTGCTTGTTCGTATTATATTTTAATACAAACTCTCACAATGTATTACTTTAGGTGCCTCCCTGGAATTTGGATATGTTTTGTTTTCATTTTTATTTATTCCAAAATAAATTCTAATTTCCTTTTAAATTTCTTCTTTGATAGATGAGCTCTTTAGATGTGTTGCTTAGTCTCCAAATATTTGGGGGTTTTGCTGTGGTCTTCCTATTGTTGCTTTCTACTTTAATCTACTGTGGTAAGAGAAAATACTTTGCATACATTGAATTATTTTATATTTACTAACACCTGTGTTACGGCTCACAACATGCCTACTTTGTGAAATGTTTCCTGGGCAACTGCAGAGAACGGGTATTCTGCTCCCGTTGGGTATGCTGTTCTGAAATGTCACTTAGGTCAAATTGGTTGATAGTGTTGTTTAAATGATTCCATATCCTTGCTGATTATTTGTCTATTTGTTCTATCAATTATTGAGAGAGGGGTTTCAAAATATTTAATGTCATTGTCAATTTGCTTATTTCTCCTTGTAGTTCTGTGTAGTTCTATCACTTTTTGATTCATGTATTTCTTTTCTGGCATGGGCAGGGTCCAGGAATCGAACCCGGGTCTCCAACGTGACAGGTGAGAGCTCTGCCACTGAACCACCGTTGCTCCGCCCTGATTCATGCATTTTTAAACTCTGTTATTAAGTGCCTGATGCTTAAAGATTGTTAGGTTCTCTTGATCATTTGATTCATTATACATAGGGAATGACCGTCTTTGTCTATGCTAATATTATTCATTACAATATGTGATTTACCTGATATTAACATAGTCACTGTAGTTTTCTTTTAAAAACTGTATTTCTTTACTGTTAGCATGGTGTATCTTTTTTTCTATAATTTCACTTTTGCTCTAATTTTGCATTTCTGTTAAAGTGTGTTTATTGTAGGCAGGACAGACTTGGGCCTCTATCTCTGTTTTAATATAACAATCTCTGTTTCTAAATTTGTGTTGGGTCTATTATATTTAATGTAATTTTGATATCTCATTAGATATCTGTCATCTTGTTATTTGTTTTCTATTTATTCCTGTCTCTTTGTCTCTATTTTTCTGACTCTAGTTGAAATAATTGAGCATTTTTTATGATTTCATTTTATCTTTGGTTTAGCCTTTCAGCTGTATCTGTTTGTTTTGCTTTTATTTATTGATTTTATTAAGGTTAATAGCATTTATCTATAACTTAGCATAGTCCCCTTTAAGTGATATTTTAGCCCTTCATGAACAGTATAAGTTGCTTGCAATCATAAATTCTCATTTTCATGTCCCACTCTTTGAGCTTGTATTGTCATATATAAAGTTTATTTATGTTATAAACATCAAGCTATGTTGATATTATTTTTATATGAATAATAAATTGATTTTAATAAGATTTAACTATTAAAGTGAATACTATCTATGTAGATTCTATTTCTAGTGTTCTTAGTTCCATTGTGTATAATCATATTTTTATGGTATCATTTCATTCAGTAGGACTTAACATTGTTTTTTGTTTTTTGAGGGTTTTTTTTGTAGTGCAGGTCATCTGGGTTGCATTCTTTCAGCTTTTATACGATCAAAATGTGTTTCTCCCACCTTTGGGGGATAAAAAGATATTTTGAAAGATATTTTTCCTGGATATTATATACTGACAGCTTTAGAATTTTCAGTATTTTAATAGTGCAACATTTTCAGGTAGAAATCTGTGGTCATCCTTATCTTTATTCCTCTGTACATATGTATCATTTTCCTTTATCTACTTTTAAGATTTTCTTGTTATCTGCAGATCTGCAAAATTTTATATTATGCTTTGGTGTAGTTCCCTCTTCTGTTTCCATATTCCTGTACTTCCCAGTTTGTTGAGTTTGTTAGATTTATTGGCCTATGATATTCATCAAAATTTGAAAAATTTCAGCCATCATTTCTTCAAAAAATCTTTCTGCCCTTTCCCCTGTTTTCAGGGATCCAGTTGCACATATGACGCATACATTGGCCCATTTCAGGTTGTCCCACAGCTCATCATATATGTTCTTTACTTTCCTCTTTTTCTCTCTCAATTTTATAGTCTTTTGCAAGTCTTCAAGTTCACAAACCTTCTCTTCTGCAATGTCCAAGCTGAAATAAATCCCACCTGCTAAATTCTTCATCTCAGGCAGCGTAGCTCTCATCTCACACAGTTCCGTTTGTGTCTCCTTTATGTCTTCCAAGTCAACTTAACTTTTGAACATGTGGAATACAATTTAAGAACTTTGAAAATGATTTTCTCTGTTAATTCTGATAACCAAGTTCTACTTTTTAAAATATTGATTGGTTTTTCTTTTCATTATCAGTCATATTTTTTGTTTCTTTTCATGCCTATCCTGTTTGATTGGGTTCAGAACATGGTGAATTTTACCTTTTGGATTATTGATTTTTAAAAAATTATTACTATAATTACTCTTGTACCTTTTGTCTGGGGCACAGCTATATTACCTGGAGACAGTTTGGTCCTCTCGGGTGCTGCTTTTGTGTTTATTGGGTGGCCTGGAGCTGCTCCGTCCATGACTAGCTGGTCTCCTCTGCTGAGATGAGGCCTGCTGCGGTCCACCGTGAGCTTTTCCAGTCTCCCGGGTGGAAACAGACACCACTTCAGGTGAAGACCCAGCCCTCCCACCTCTAAACCTTTCTGGGGGGTGTCTCCCAGGCCTCGGGGTGACTCCTCACTCACACCTACGGCTGAACACTGTCAGGGAAGGTCTGGAGTTTTCCAGAGCATGGTCTCTTTGTAGCGCTCTGCCATGGTTCTCTGATGTGCACATCTGCTCACCTTCACCTGCCTGGTACCCACTGCATCTCCTAACCTCGGGGCCCTGCCCCTCATTCTGGCCTGCAGACCCAATCAAGGCAGCAAGGGAGGGCAATCAAAGGGCTCAGCTGGTTTGTTCCTTATCTCAGGATCACTGTCCTTTATTGCCTCTTTTCTAGTGTCTTGAAAGCCATTATATCAGAGAGTTTGTCCATTTTTCATTTGTTTCAGCCAGGATAGTAATTCTGGTTCTTTTTACTCCATTTTGATTTGAAGTGGAATGCCCTAGAATAAGTATACTCTTATGTTCAGAATCTTGACCTTTCATTTGGCTGTTTGATTTGAATTAGTAAATGCAAAATAAAATAAGCAAAACAGAAACAAAACACAAAACAAATAAGTGAATGTATTTCCTAGCATATAATCTATGCCAATGATTGAGCTTATAAAATTCCTAATTCCAACAGTTATTTTCCTCCTGAAATGACCAGTATAATTGAGGAGCTGTTCTGTGGTGCCTCTATTACATCTAACTTATCACTATATTTACCCTAATACAGTAAAGTATATCCTTTGCTTTCCATTTGTGTCTTATCACATACAATTTTCATTTATAAGATTTCAGCTAGCACCCACTGACTGATGTTTCTGATATTTATTTAGCCACAGTTTAATTGAAATATAAATATAAAAATACCCAGCAAAGTCCTACATGTTTCTCTGTTCCAGAGATAGACATACATCGAAAATAGATGTGAAAAATGTATTTTCATAGTTATTTGTTTTTGTATTTACCCACCAGTGAAGTAAAACAATAAACCAGTCTAGAGAATCAAATTATATCCAAACAAAATATTTCCTCCCATAATATTTACTGTTTAGACTGTTTGGTTTGTGATCCATTTAATTAACATCTTTAATTAAAAAAAAATAAATTAAAGGTAAACGGAGGGCCATAGTTACTAAATTCCCAGTGTGAGTTTTCCCCTTGCTGTCTAAGTCATTGGATTTCTGTTCTGCCTCATCACACTGCAGACTGTTGTGGAAATTTTAATGGTGCTCTCTTATGCAAGGGGTGTGTTCTACAAGTAAAACAAATAACAATGGGGAAATGTACACTTTGTACCTTGGAGAGGTTGCATGCAGTGGCACAGAGGACTTGGGTTACAATAACACCTTTAGCGAGCTGGGCAGTGGAAATGTCGTGGGACTGGCTTGGAAGGAGAGCCAGTTGACTAAGCATTGGCGTGATTTAGTGGGCCATCAATTATTTCCTGCCTGTCATTTAAGCAGGCTATCTATATGCATGGAGGGACCAAGAGTGCAAAGAGGAGGTGGGCGGCATGATTTATAGGGGAGGGCAAACACCTGTGGGTTAAGCAGCTCAGAAATTAGCCACAAGTAGCATATTAGTGCAGCTAATCAGGCACGGTTCAGTATTTCAGTTTCTTGATTTGCCCATAAATAAGCCTCTCTGTGACTGCCCTGAGGCCTTTGGGTGATTAACTGCTCTGACCTACAGTAAAATACACAGATGGAGCCGTGCAATGGGGTTTGCAGGTGCAGGCTGCCATCATATGACTCCAGTCTGTGCACTGGGCGGTGGGGAGGCTGGCGGTGGGGAGACTCGTGTGGAGGAGGCTTATCAGAGCACTTAGCAATCAATTTGCTTTTCATTCCCCTGCTTGTGTTGCTATGGTGGCAACTTATACATGTCCAACTACCCGTGGGACTAGTCACTGGCCGTACACTCTTTTCTCTCATAGTGTCTATCATAGAAACTGAAGGCTTTCTCATCCTGGTGTGTGTGTAAGAGAGATAACACGTCAGTAGTAGGAAGCTCAAAGTTCTTTGTTTTATGATTTTGGATATTCCTTTTTATGTGTGGGATCCTTTCTCACTGGCTGATGTGTGTTGATACATACCTAGAAAGATGCCCTCATATCATCTCCCACTCTTAGTGACAAGGCTAGACCATTTTATGCTTGAAATGAAAGGCAGAGTGAGTGAGCAGCAGAAGGCAGGGGGGAGAAAGCCCATCACTCGTCAGTTGAAATATGTTACACGGTTGCTCGCTAGACCTGCCTCTAACGTGAAACCTTCCTTTGACTTTAGGAAACATTTAAGGGATTAAAAAAGTAGACACAAGACAGATCATCTTGGAGCCTTTGGTGAAAGGGTTGAGGGCAACTATGAGGACAGGATTATTTATAAGGGTTTGGCAAGTAAAATTTTACTTTAAGTAAATATAGGAACTCCAAAGCAACTAGTATTCCCCAAGGAAAACTCTTACCCTCCCCTGTTATTTAGGAGTTTCCTGGAGCTCTGGACTCTGGCTTGTGCTGGTTGTATAACTACAGACCATGTAAAAATCTTTCGGTTATTTTGGAAAGGTCAATGCTCAAACTTGTTGCAAGGTCTTCCTCTGGCTGACCCCAGATCAATGAGTATTTGGGGAAGAAAAATACAAGTATCTGCAAAGGTGCTTGGTGAAGATGCTTCTTAGAGGTGTGTGAATTATATTAATTTTAGCAGAGGAGAGAGACATTAATTGTACTTGCAAAGTGGCTAGGATCTAGAGTTAAAATATGGAAATGCAGAAAAAGCAAACATTCAGAACATTTTTCTGAAAGAAGGAACTTGAAGATTTGGTGAACAGATGGTAATTTGAGTGCCAACGGGGAAAGAAATCAGAGACACTTCAAGATTATGAGCCTGGAGATGTGAAGGAGAGTGGGACCACTTAGGGAAAAATGAAGAAGCTGAGAAGTTGTAACTGAAAGATAGTAAACTATTTTAAGTGTGTTTCAATTTGTAAGTTAATAAATTCAAGAGAAACCCAGCTGAGCTCTGAATGCTCACCCTACTCTGCAGTGAGAGTTACATTTTAAACCAAATAGGACTATGCTGCTGCTATTCCTGAAGGCAAATACAGTGTCACATGAAATGCAAATACTAAATTGCTAATAGCTTTCCCAGGAGTTTGCTTCCTGTTAGGAACCTTTCATTGACTTCATCCATTTATGTGTGGAAACACTGCAGTTGCAACTTGAAGCCCCAAAGTTTCCAAGTATTATTGTCGCCAATATGCACAGGCCACTGGCTGTTTTTCATATTTTCCAGGACACTTGAGTGCAACCTTTTCCCAGCAGCAGCCCTTCTCTGAGTGGAATGGAAAGAGTTCTCTAGGGTTCCCAGTCCTGCTGGGGAGGTCCTTTACGTTCAGAAGACAGGGAGAACTTGAGGGAACAGACTTTTCACTTCTTTCACAGGGTCATGTGCATTTCCTTCAGCTGAAGAGTCCAAATGTCAATGCTTTCTTAACAGGAGCAGATATTATGGTATTATGTCCTAGGAATCATTTCTGGCATTCCCACAATTAGCACAATTTTCTATATCTACAACTGTGGCAAGGACCAATAGTTCTATCACATATTCATGCATTCTTCACCATTTCTGAGCCCAAAAACATAACTGTGGGGCCATATCACTAATTCTTGCCCATTGTATTGATTTGCTAAAGCTACTGGAATGCAATATACCAGAAATAGAATGGCTTTTAAA
Source organism: Myrmecophaga tridactyla (assembly GCA_004026745.1). NCBI lineage: Eukaryota > Metazoa > Chordata > Mammalia > Pilosa > Myrmecophagidae > Myrmecophaga > Myrmecophaga tridactyla. Next base: position 35,536 of record PVIY010010060.1, on the reverse strand, counting down.
AAGAGAATATATGAAGCTGCAAGTTTACTGTTCCAAGGCTACAAAAATGTCCAAACTAAGACATCCAGATATAGATACCTTGACTCAGGAAAGGCCGATGGGTCCAGAGCACCTCTGTCAGCTGGGCAGATTCATGGCTGGCATCCGCTGGGGTTTTTGGCTTCTAGTTTCAAAAAGCTTCCCCAGGGAGTTCTCATGTGCTTCTGCTCTCTTTGTCAGCACTCCAAGCATCTAGGGTCCTCCAAAATGTCTCCCCTTTTGAAGAACTCCTGTAAACTAATCAAGACCCACCTTGAATGGGTGGGATCACATCTCCATCTAATAGAAAGCTCACATCCACAATTGGGTGTGCCACATCTCCATGGAAGAAATGTAATCAAAAGTCCACAACCATGATTGGATGGGTCAATCTCCATGGAAACAATCTAATCAAAAGTTTCCACCCTAAAAATAGGTCTCGTCCCACAAGATTGGATCAGGATTAAAATATGGCTTTTATGGAATGCTTAGTTTCAAACCAGCACACCCATGAACAATAAGTGGAAGAGATGGGTCACTTTGAGTTCAGAGAAATTAAAAGTGGGTGTGCTCTATCCAAATTCCATTCCCTATTCCCTTCACCCACCATATTTAGGGCAGAAGCAAAAGATCCAACCTGAGAAGCTTCCATTCGGAGGTAGCCTGAGTCCTAGAGGACACAATTCTATGTGGACCAGGAAATTCACATTGGATTAAGAGGTCAGTTAGCAAAAAATTCCATGTCTAAGCACTGAGGCTTTGGGGTTGCTTATTACTGAAGCACATCTTCATCTATCCTGACTGATGCAACCATTTTATGACCATGTAACACTGCACAATGTCCTTCTCTGAAAAGTGAGTAGAGTGATAGCACAGGGGCAAAAGTGAATGAATACATGCAAAGCAATACGACAGGGCTTTCTTTGTGTGTGTGCCTGGGGGAAATTTCAGCTGTAATTTGCACTTAGTTTCTTCACAGCTTCTCTAAGAGCAGCCTAGATAAGAAAGCAGTCTTCATTTCTCTAGTGAAAACAATAAGCATTCTTCTCAACATGACTTTCTCAACATGACTTTTTAAAGTGGGAAACATCACAGATGATTCCCCTTAGGTATTTCTGTTCATTTCTCATGATTATTATCCTGGGAAGATCAACTAACATAAACCTGTTTCAATTGTGTAATAATTGGGGAACAGTCTTTTTCCCATCAAAGCCATTAAAAATCACTCTGCCAGGAATATTAACTGCAAAATTTATTTCAGATGAAAAAGAAATTGTCTCAGGTCTGTTGTAAACTCTATGTGGCTTGGGAGATCGACTTTGGCTTACAGTAGTTTCAATTAATTCCTAATTACTTTGTGCCATCTTTACATAAGAGGAGACCTATTAGGAGTGGGGAATAATAATTCCTAACACTGTTTCTCTCACCAAGTTGAAAGAATGTTGTGCTTATTATGAACACAGAATGATCAATAGTAATTCTTTACATCTGTGTTTATCTATCGCTGTACAGCGCTGAGCTAATGAATTCTCCACATATTTAAATAAAAGAAAGACCAAAAGGACCTTAATTTTCCATAGATAGTGCAGATTTTAAATATTTAGCAAGACATTATCATGTCACATAACTGATCAAACCCTTTCTCTCATAAGGAATGAGCATTTTCTGACTTTTAGGAGAATCTACAGGTCATACCGGCATATTGATTATTTTATAATAAATTGTAATAATTACAGATCATAAGGCAACCATTAGTTCTAAAGACATGAGGGTGGGCAGTTTGCCAAAGCCTATATCAAGCTTCCCTGACACTGCCCAGTAACAAGTCTTTTAAATGGTAGGAGATGTATAAACAAATAGCCCTTCTCTGTAGAGTGCCTTTCAACTTTTTTTTTCCTAAGAAAAAGCTGAAATCAAATTCCACCTTTGCATCGAGATAGAAAGAAAGAGGTCATTTCTTGGCATTCCTGTGAGAAGCCACATGAAGCAAGGTGACAAAGATGGGTCTGCTTCTAACGTAATGCAGCGTTACAGGATGTCGTGTCGCAGCCGCCCTGAGCCGATCAGTATGTGCCTTAATGTCTCCTTTGCCATGACTTGTACTGGTTTAATCCTAGAGATTTGGCTGTATACTCCTGTAACTACAACAATTATTCTGTTGTCTGTCAGAGGATGTAACAGCTGTCCTTGAACATATAGTTCTAAAGTAAAGATATTCCCTTGTCTTTACTGGTATTTTCAAATACTGTCCATGACAATTATCATATTGCACAGGCCTTCTCCATGTCAGTGTGTTTAATATTTACATACATGTTCTTCGACTCAACATTTTCAGTTCATTTGCTCTCAAAAATACCTCATATGCTATTTATTTTACCTTCCACTCTGAGAGTTATGCAATTATTAGTTATAAAATAACTTATTTGCAGTAATAAATGGCTCTGGTTTTGAAGTCCAAAATACTTTTTCTTTCTGCCACATGGTCATGTGGAGAGTCATACCTCATCAAGTTATAAGTTTTACTAAAACTTTTTACCAGGAAAATGAAGCTTTATGAATGCAGAATGTGGCTTGTGGATCATAGTTAAGCTTTAAAGCTATTCTCAGAAACAGAATTCTCATACATTTAATCCTGCTTAAAACTTTCTTGCCATACCCAAATAACTCTTTCTGTTCTCTCTTATAATGTTCTCATTAAGATCTTCTATGGCAAGAAGTGTGTCTACCTTGTTCACTATTAGACTCCTTATGTCAGCATAGTATAATAGATGGAATAGGTACAGAATCAATATTTGTTGTGAGAATTAATAAGTGGAAGAATGAGTTTGTACCAAGACAACAGGAACTATAAAAGCCCCCCAGGAGCTAGGAGTGCTGAATCAGAATGAAGAGGACTAGGTCCACTGTAGATCATCAAATGATTGGGAAACCATACTCTAACTTCTTGAACTTATTCAAAGTTGCAAAATATCATGAATCAAAGAGGATCTGGGCCAGAAATGCACCACTTTTTAGTAGAGGAAGACAGAACTTAGAGATACTATCTGCCTTGCTTCACATTGTGAAGCAACTACTAGAGTGAATCTAGGATCACTCTTGGGAGGACAGAGATATGAGCACTCTCTTATGAAAGTGGAAGAGAAAGCACTGGGCTTCACCTAGATAGCCGTGGACAAGTTCTAACTAATGGGCCCTGTGAACCCAGCCCACTTGTTCTCTAAATCTCAGGAGCTTACCTGGTAGCAAAATCAACCTCGCCGGGCAGCTAGGAGGATTAAGTACGACTAAAGGGCATCTAGTAGAACACTTGGCAAATGTATTTCCTCAAAACAAATTTCCTTCCCCTTGCATTACAACCGCTTCCCTTCTTACTAAGTCACATACGTAGCCACAAGATGACAACTTGGAGTGAGGGGTAGATTTTTGCTCTAAGCATCTTTCTGATTTTACTCTACAATTTGATGCGCAACCTTACAAAATGATTTATAATGCAATTTGTTTCTTGGAAATGAAATGTACTGTCCAGCCTCCTTGCAGTGTACGTTCCCTCTGAATGGTCCCAGTAATTCCCACCTCCTTGAGCTTCGGCTCTGATATGGTCGCCTTCCTTAGATGTGGGATGGTCTCATGAATTCACTTCTAATGAACAGATATGGCAGAAGCGACAGATAAGGCGGCACTTCTGAGACAAGGATACAAAAACGATGTGACTTCCATCTTGAGGGTTCATTGCGGCTCTGTAACTCCAGGCGCCATTTCCTAGGGACACTCAGCCAGCTTATGAAGAGGCTTGAAAGTGGGTCATCCCACCTTAGTACAGCCTTAAGATGATCACACTCTGAGTGACAAGTTGATATGACTTCCTAAGAGCTGCTGACCGGCGAGACCATTTCCTGATCCACAGTAACTGAGAAAATGTGTGTTGTTTTAGACCTTGAAATGTTGGGGTAATCTGTGACACAGCAATCGGCAGCTAAAACACCCTTCTATAGCAGTTAGAAACTGCAGATCCGGTCACTCTTTTTGTCTGTGGGTGTTTCCATTCATTGGTTTGGCTTTAGAATAAAAAGCAGGTTTTAACATTTACCATGCTGATATGACAGAAGAACCCCCCCCACACTCGAGAAGACTAACAAAATTAAATAAACAGTTTAAGTCATGAATTTAGCTTGATAAAACTGATATTATATATCATGGTTATATATTAATATAATGATATATTAATATCATTAGAATATTTTAAGGCATCGTCATTGCATTTAATTATGTCATCATTTGCTTGCTTATCTGACATATCTTTGCTGAACATCCTACTAGATATTATACACTACAGACATAAAAATAATTAGAACCAAGAATCTGCCCTCAAAGAGATCAGAGTTTGCTCTTTTACTTTCTATTATTAAACTGTTCCAGCAGATCACAAGGGCCCTCCAACAAGCTTGGTTCAAAATTTAAGTGAGGGATTATCATGTGTAGTTTTGAAGCTACCCATCTAGATTAACAAATGGGAAAAACCCAGTGCCAACAATCTTATTTTAAAGAATCCTTGTCTTTCAGTAAAAAATATTTTTTATATTTCAAGTACAGGTAACTCAAAATGGCTACCCAAAATCAAGGACTGGTTAAAAAAATAAAAGAATTTATTGTGAGAACCCTGAGCTGATATCTGATGATCTTCGGAACAGCCCTTGAGATGTCAAAGATGATAATACAGTAACAACATTTGGGAAGTATTTCTAGTCTTACACTTAGCCTTTTGGCAGGAATTTATTAAGACTGAATAAGCCTGTGACTTTTCAATTCCAAGTACAATTTGTTTCTCTAATACATCTGCAGGAGTAATGTGTGATGGAATTTTTCCTTTCCCGGCCCCACCAGTTGTGGATGATGATATGCTATAATAGGTTCTCACAGGCCATATCTCAGCAATATAAAACACAACACATGTACATCTGTGGCCCAGTGCCCGTGCCTTAAATGTACATTGGAAATGCATTAAATCTTCTGATTGCTATTCTGTTTGTACAGCTTGTTGGTTCGGGTTCTCCCCTGTAATGTACTCTGCTGATTACCTTGAATTATTGGTATATCCTTGGTAGAACAAGCACACCTTGTTCAGGAATGTACTTGTGGACATGGCTTGAGCCCCTTCGATTTTAAGAAAAATATTTCTTAGGACTTGACACAGGTAACCAACCATGCGCTTACATAAAATCACATCTCAAAAACATTTGTGCTTCCAGGTAATCTTCTTGTCAGCACAATCTTTCCAGAATGTGCTCAGGATTCTCCGTATTTGATGTACAGTTGTTGCTTGACATGTATGCAAATCTTCCCCTGAAATGAGAGGAAGAAGGAAAATGGTTTCTGGACTTGTCTGTGCTCCAATCAGGAAGAATTCCTCTTTGTCTTTCCTTACATGACTTGAAGGGTGTGTTTGACAAAAATAACTCTGAGAATAAAAGTTGGAAATGCTTTTGGAATCCAGCAGTGTCTTATTAATGATGGCAAGCATTGCTGAGCCATAGCAGTTGAAATAATCATTTTCATATTGGATACCCTTTGTTACCATCAGAAAATGTTCATTGAAGTATGTATTACGACTGTTAGCGTATGCAAATATAACATTATATTGATATGTAATATGTGTGTGCATGCAATGTACACACACTCATCAGACTACATTCCTTAAGTTGATTTTCGAATAGTGAAAATAGATAGATTGCTAATACATTCCTTTGTTTATGACCAGTGGTGTGACTTTTCTCTTAAGACTCAATGACCATGGGAAACAAAATGTATAGTTAACAAACAAAGATGGTAATCTACAATATTCTTAGCCATTTTGTACTGGTTTCATTAACAAAAAAACAGCTAATGGATTAATCCTTATATAGCCCTGTCTTAAACAGGATTTTAGTCTTATAAATGATGTGGTCATGTATTGTTACCATCCCTACACTGAAAGTTTTAATGACAAATGATTGACTACACAGCCGTTGCCTATTGAGTAGTTCTCCTGTGTGGCTTGGGGCTGGGCCTGGGGAAATGGACAGGTGCAAGGCAGAGCCTTGGTCCACAACAAGCTTCCAAGCAAGCCGGGAAAATAGGGAGCAAACAAGGAAATGCAGAGGCTCAGCTTGTTGGGAGAGCACAGAAATGAAGGGCTTCAGGAGGGACCTGGTCTCACCTGGAAGGTGAAGGTAAAACCAGGAGGATGTCAGGAGAACCCCATGCAGGGCATAAGGTGGGGAGGCAGTTTGCACTCTGGGGGCCTGTATAGGTTTACCCTTCATTCACAGCAGGAAATGAAGATCCAGGATCTTTTGTGATGTACGCTCCAAATTTTTGCTTCCATTGATGTTGTTTTCCCTACAAAAAATAATTTTTCAATGCATTGCTTTTTTGGGATAGAGGGTGGGGTGTATAAAATCATATGGTGAAATTTAAATAACTTTTTGGTGTGATAAGCAGAGTTGTATAATTGTTCCTAATTTCTGGATTGATTGCAGAACTGGGCTGTCACTGAGTGACAGGCAAGGGGCAGTGAGGCAAGCAGTGTCCGGGACTGGGACACAGGGAAACTCCTCTTGATGGGCAGGCTGGAGTCAAAGCAGGAGTTAGCCCAGTGAAACACCACGGTTTTGTAATGATAAATCTATATGAGGTCAACCACCCAACTATACATCAAATAGAACTTTCAGCAAGTCATAGAAGTATTAACAGAGCTTCAGATCGAACCAATATTATTTCAGAAAAACTGTGATAGATAAATTTGTTTATCTAAGTGCGTGGAATGCAGCTTGGGAATTTTCTTATTATTATGAAATGTTTTCCTATATGGAAGGTTTATTTCCATAACTTAAAAGAAAATTTCCCATACTTTTCTAATAAGCACGGGTGTTTTCTAATAATTCAGAATCTGTGTTCGGGATGTTGCTGTTTTGCTATTTGAACTTGCCAAACTATTACAGTGCAGCCATGCATTTTCACCGTCTTCTAATCAGTTTCTGCAACCCAGAGTGAGGAAACAAGAAGGCGTTACACTTCCATAGCTCTGTCGTGAACCTCAAAAACTTCAGTTCAGCTGTGTGAAAACAAAATACTCTAGTTATTAATATTTACATCTCCATTCATTTTATTTTATTTATTTTATTTCAGTATTTACTAATTATGGTAAATCATTGCCATTCTTTGTGATTGGGAAGAACAAATTTCTTCTGGCTTGATAAGGAGCTATTTAATTTGACAACTGTATTTTAGTGATTGCTACATATAAATGGATACTCATTTAACTGCAAAACCAATATTCTTAGTGCAATCTGTAGACCCCTGTCATTTTAATGTTAGGTTGAATTGCCCTGTTTTAACAGGCTCCTTTGAGCAGATTCCATTATGATGATTTGATATTTGACCAGTGGGTCTATATTCATCATTTATATAATTAGAAAAAGATTCTGTACTAAATGGAAATAACGAGTTCTTAACCAAACTGTTAAGAACGTTAATATAATTAAGAGAAAAAAGATAACCAATGGTGTTATTAACTTAGCTATTTCTATGAGAAAATGGCATAAAAGAAGTAAAGGTCAATCTGTGCTGACATATTTGGGTTGGGATAGAAAATCAAGTATAATAACTTCTTTGTTTAATTGGAAATAGCATAAAAATTAAGATGTGCACAACAACAAGTCATTATAAATGTGATCATAGATTGGGAAAATAACTTCTTGTATCATGTGTGTGAATGTGTGTGCATGTACATGTGTTTTGTATGTATACATGTGAGTGTGCATGTGTGTTTATGTAAGTACATGTGTATGCTATGCATTTTGTACACTGTGAGGAAGTGTGCAATGTGTGTGTACACATGTGTATGCATGTTTAAGTGTGTATGTGCATGTGTGCACATGTGCAGGGTTGTGGCTGCGTATGTGTGAGAGAAGGAGAAACTCAACTGTATGTACTGAACACAAATCACCCACTTTTACAAATGTCCTTCCCTGACACTGGGAGACCCCTCTCTGCTGGGATCTTTCTTTGGTAATCAATTTTTTTTAATGATCTTATGGAAAATGATGTTTTAATCAAATGTAGCCATAAATCTAAGCAACCTAGAGTACCTACCACACATTAGGAATAAGGAAGAGGAAGATGAAATAAGGCATAAATGGATGCATTTGCACCATTTCCTCCAAGAAGTGGGGAGGAGAAGGACGGGGCATGCAACGCCAACCACTGGCGTTGAACTTTCTAGGATGGGCAAAGAGGCTGGAGAGCGTGTGAACTCCTCCCATGCAAGGAGGCATTTGCACTTAGAGCCTTCATGCACTCAGAAGTGAGGTTATTGCACGGAGAAGGCAGAGTTTTCGTTAACTAAGGACCACCCTGCTCTGTGAAAGGCTGTATCCATATGCAGAAATTGTTTTTCATTGAACAAATATTTTGAGGCCTGTTTTCTTGAAAGCTGTGGGAATTTCTCAAAAAAAACAAGCATTAGTTTTAGAAGCAAAGGGAAGTGCTCTCCCTATTCAATGGTATCTCTTTGACCAAAGTACTCAAGGTCCCTGGAAGGAGGCATAGGGTGCTACTTCAGTAGTTGTAGAGCACAGTGCTTGCAGAGATTTTGATTACCATTTCACAGCTGCTTGGCTTGGCTCAGTTTTAGCCACTAACTAGTCAACTATCTTTAAGGTGGCAAGAGTGGAGGGAAAATTCTCACCTGTGCTTGATCAAATTAACTGTGCTAGAACCTATTAGGAGTGTGAAACTTGGGCAAGACTATAAATGAGAGCATGCCCAGGCCTTCTTTACAATTATCTGTTGTTTATTCAAAACTTTTTACTTTTGCAATGTGTTGGATGGCTGTGAAGTCATCTAAAACATGGTTTATTAATACATATTTAATTGAGGTACCAAATATTTGAGCTGTTTATATTATGGAATTTTAATAAGCTGTTTATACTCTGTGTGGTGAGCTCTTTGGCAACTCTAATATTGAAAAGAAATAAATAATAATAAGGAGGAAGAGGAAGAGAAGAGGATGAGGATAAAGAAGAATTTTTGTAATGGAGGAAGAGATGGAGAGATGGGAAGAAGGGGATAAATAATATTAACTATTAGAAATTCCAAGGTATTTTGGCCTCACAATATGACTCTTTGGATTTTTTGTTCTCAGCTATGTCAACTTGGGCAAGGCAATGAACATTTATAGCTTCAGATTCATCATCTTTAAAATGGGGAAGATAACTTACCTGATGTCCTCCTAAACAAATTAACTGATATCAAAGTGCTTGGAAAGGTTGAAAAGACTGTTCAGATACAGACTTTCAGTAATCTGGTTAATATCACCACAACAAAGAATGAAAAGAGCAACAACAAAAAAAGAAAAACAAGGCAGTTATGTAAAGGATCTAAGAATATAAAGAAGTGCATGGGTTTGTTCTTGCCCTGTTGTTTACTTTTTAAATGAAAATACAGGCACTATGAAAAATTGCAAAAGCCTTCTTTCTCCAAAAGCTGATAATGGGCTGGTCCGTTCCAACAGCTGCCGTCTGGTCTGCAGGAAGAGGAGGCCATGCCGTGGGAGATGAGATGCCTGCAGTATCTTAACATTGAAGGATTTGCCAGGCATAGAACTCGGCACTGTTACTAATGTCAAACATGAAGACACTTAAAAGGGATTGTGTTGAATACGGAACTGCATTGCCATAGTTTCTCTTTCATTTCGTTTTCTTTTCTTTTCATTTCTTTCATTTGCTGACTTTTTATCTCCTTCTATGAAAATTTGCCTTTTTTTTCTAGTTGTAGACACTTTGAAACCAGTATCATTCCCAACAACAATACTCCTAGGTTGTCACCATTTTCCATTTGTGGATATTGCAATTTTGGGGGAGCAGAGCAGGGCATCACCCGTAACACACTGCACTTTCTGACAAGTCCCCTCCTTGTTCACAGGTGTCTGGTTGTGTTGCCACCAACTTCACAGAGAGATGTGCAAAGGGGCTCATACCAGTTTCTTCTCCATTCAAGGAAATTCGCCTTCTATTTTCAAGGATCCACAGCCTGCATCCAGTACTGTGGGCATACACATCTGTGTTCTCACCTGACACCCCTGGAATTTGGAATCACGATCACTGGTTAGTCTATTAAAAAGGCATCCACAGAGAGGACTCCCATTTTCTGGGTCCCCCGGAATCCCACACGGAATGGGTATGGCTTTGGATTGGTGATTTTGATGTCGAGTTGCACTCTTTTTCTACACCACCCTTCTGGAAAGGGTCCAACCTGTCCCTTGGTTCCACCAGTTAGGGCTTTATCCACAGTGACTAGATATATAAATTGGGTCCAGCTGCATTGCCTCCTTCTCTTTAAAACTTCTGAGGGAATTATTTATTTATTTATTTATTTATTTATTTATTTATTTATTTATTTTAACATGGACAGGCACCGGGAATTGAACCCAGGTCTCCAGCATGGCAGGCGAGAACCCTGCCACTGAGCCACCATTATCCACCCTGAAGGAATTGTTTTAACTCTTTAACTCCAGTCTGTTACACAGATGTTGTTGGGGAAGTCGAGGGCACACTCTCAGGGCACCTCCCAGGCCTGGCCCAACTGGGTCCTTTTCCCCTCTTGTTTGTGTGTAGGCATTTGTTATGTTTGTTTGCATACAGATGTTTTAATGTTTCCACTTCTGCTTGTTTGCATGCAGGTGTTTGCTATGCTACTATTTCACAAAAGACCACAGGCAGACAGGGAACCATTAATTTTTAATCAGCCCCAGCTGATTGCTGGGGCATAAAAATTGTTCATTGGCTGAGCCCCTCCCCTGGAGTGTATAAAAGCTGAGCATTCATGCAGTGCGGGCGTCCCTCATCTCTGACAGGGGGTGAAGCACATGCGCTGCTATCTATTGATCCAAGCAAGTGGCCTCCCCTGGGGGTTGGCCATGGTAGGATCTCTACCACTGCTTTTTTTTTTCTTTTTTGGATCCTTTGTGCTGCGAAGCAATAAAGTGGCCATTTGCTGAGACCCTCTGTTGTACCTGATCCTGTGTTCCCACAGCACTCCACAAATGTGATGCCTCACTCTAACTGGAGGTGGGAAATTATAGAGTAAGTAATCAAGAGGTTTGAAGCTTGTTCTTTTGACTCTTGAAGGCCATCAAACATGCTGGAAGTTTTAAACTTGTGCAGGAAAAGAGATGTTACAGTTATGTTAAGGATCGAAGAGGAGCTTCTATCCTCTGTCTTACCAATGCATTCAATCTCCTGAAAGCAGCCTCAGAGGGCAGGGGAAACAGTCAAAAATCATTGGAAACCTGGAAGTATGCCCTCACTTTCTGTTTACTGAGCATAACGAGGTGCTAGGTGCTAACAGCTTTAGATGCATCAGCCTATTTAATTCTCATAAAAAAAGAATGCCAAGGAATAATTTTGGAGAAAGAACTAGGCTGCTTACTTGCATCTTATTATTGAGAAGAGATCAGACAAAGGGTGGAATGATTCAAGTCCACCTATACAAGCCCTAGAGGAACCACCTGTCCTAGAGGAACATGCATAATTTAGGTTATAGGATGGGAGGCTAAATTCTGGGGTGTTTCTATTGGAATTTTCCTGTGAAACCCATATGCCAGTGTACTGATCTAGAAAACAGAAATGTGTCTTTCTCCACCCTGTCTCTTCCTGTACCTAAACATAGATCTGTATTGGCATCGACAGCTAGATCTCTATTTCTCGCTAATCTGTGCCACCTAGTTTACACCAATATTGACCTCTATATGTTTGCACATGGCATGATGGACAGAACTAACACTGGATGCTCTTCTGCAAAACCTCCTAAGACTCCTTTGTCAATTCCATAGTGACAGTCTAATAGCCAGCATAGCCTCTGGAATACTTTTGAGAATCTGGAATGCCCTGCCCTCCAGAAACATTCTACTTCCATTTTTAGCCTCCTTTCTGTCCCAGGCCTCTTGGGCTTTGCAGCCACATCTCTTAAAAGTCCAAATTGCCTACAGCAAGTGGGAAATTCAGGACTATGCTTCCAGGGAGCCCTCTTCTCTCAACTCTCTTTCCTTTAAAGTCTTCTGTCCATTCCGATGTCCCATGGCCTTAATTTACCAAAGGCAAGACTGAAGAATACGATCGTGCTCCGCATCTTTCATTGGTTTCTCCAGATCTGTGCTTCACTGCACTCCACCTTGCCCTGTGCTGGCAAGGGGACTAGTATGGTCTGCAGGAAGGGGCTCCCTTGCCTTCTAGGTTCCACAGGGTTCAGCCATGTAGGAGAACCAGTGGGTAGTTACAAAGAGTGCAGATACAGGGCTGGGAGAGTCTTCCCTGTGGGGTTTCCATGCCTATTTGTCTTCCTGATGTGCTGGTCATTGCATGCCATCCTGTGTTTATCTGTATTTTAGTAACCACCCCTTCGGTGCTTCTTCAGTCCTTGTGGATTGGAACTAGCCTGGTTGTTATCAGCCTCAGGCACTGCACCATCCATGGGGTTGTCCTCCATCTATCTTTGGTAGACTCTTCCCAAATTTTCCCATTTAGAATGTGCCTTCAGCTTCACATATGGGCTCAGTGATTCAGGGACCCTTGAGGTTGGTCCCTAATAATCTTCAGAACTTTTGATCCTAGTGTTGCATCTCAGTGGGCCATTAATCTCAACAGGACACTGCGTAAATGATACATGTACTTTAATTTAACCTGAAGTTCATTCTTCCATTCATTCATTCACGCAAAGGTACTGACTGAGCTCTTACAAACAAATAACAAAATAAATACAGCAAGTGGAGAGAAGTGGTTTGGCAGATAAACAACAGGGCAAAGGAGAAAGGGAACTACACATTTGGGGCAGCAGCTGCTATAGATAAGATGATTAGGGAAGTAATTCCAATAAAATGTTATTGAGCAAATGCCTGAAGGGAATGAGATATGAATCTTGTTTTTATTTGAAGGACAAGATGCCCAGGAAGAGGGTACAGAACGTGCAAAGGCAAAACTCAGAAGTGGGAGCCAAAGTAGCATTGTATTGAGAGAGCAGGGAGGCTGGCAGATGCAGATTCCTTCATGTATCTCTACCCACATCAGTCCAAATGAGCTAGAGCATGAGTTATAGTTATATAAAGTTCACCTATTTCAAGTGTAATATTCAATGAGTTTTAGTAACTTTGAAGTGGTTTGACCACAACCAAAACCCAATTTCAGAATATTTTCCCTGCCCAAGATGATCTCTCATACTGATTTCATAGTTAAATCCCATACTCACCCCTTGCCCCAGACAAACACTAATTTACTTTTCGTCCTTATAATTTGCATTTGGGTACATTTTATATAAACAAAGTTATAAACATATGGTTTCTTGTGCCTGGCTTCTTTCACTTAGGAAATATTTTTGAGAGTTAGCCATGAATGGTATGTTTCAATATTTTGTGCCTATTTATCGCTGGATAGTATTTCATTGTAAGAATGTACCACGTTTTGTCTCTGCACTCACAAGTGATGGCCAATTGTGTTGTTTCCATTTTTTGGCTATTATGAATAATGCTTCTATCAGCATTCCCATGCTGATATAAATATATATAATACCATATCATATGTGCATATGTATATTTTTCTATTTGCTGAGACATCATTTTGATTTTACCTTTAATCCTTTAAACATGGCTTCCTTTAATTCTTAGAATATATTTATAATAGCTGATTTAAAGTCTTTTTCTAATAAGCTCAACATCTGGGACACATCAAACACAGTTTCTGTTGACTGCTTTTTCACTCTCATTTCATTGTATTCTACCCTGTGTGTGGTCCATATTCTCTTGCTTACTTGCTTGTCTTGTAATTTTTTTGTTGAACCTGGGACATTTTAGATAATGTGATATGGAAACTCTGGCAATCTGGGATTTTCAATGTTGTTCTTTGTGTTGCTGCTTTTGCTGCTGCTGATTTGTGTTTGTGTAGTGATACCTCCCCCACCAGACTAGTCCCATAAACTTTGTATTCCCTTGTGTGTGCAGCTATAGAAGTCCCTACTGCTTAGCTTAGTTGTCAGCTGAGGATTGGTCAGAGGTTTCCTAAAATGCCCTAGGCATAATTCCTCCATTTGTCACTGAGAACCTCTGTGTGTGAAAGTGTGACTGTGTGAGTGTGTATGACTGTGACTGTGTGTTAGGGTATACCCTTATCTCCTGTACTTCCCAGGTCTGCTTCTGTCTTCAGGTATGGCTTGTACAGGCCTCAAGCTCATCAGAGGCATTGCAACCTCCCAGGTCTTCCGTGGATCTTCATGCAGCATCAGAGCCCCAGGACCATTCTGAAGTCTTCAAAGTCTCTCTGGAAATCACCCTCCCTAGATGTTCTTTTTAAAATTGTGTTGGGTTATTTGCTTCAACTGGCATAGTGGGGCAGTGTTAAGATTTGAAGATAATTGGTTTTGAAAAATGCCCTGGGATAGGACTTTTCTTTTCATGGAACTCAGAGTCAAAAGTCACATAATGAAATGCCCTTCAAGGTGGCTTTCCCAGCAAACCCACTTTTCCCCGCTGGTGGGTGTGAAGCTGCTGAATTTTAAAGCTACCGCAGAGATGGCGAAAGGGTAATGGGATCAGTTTGAGTGAAAACACCACAAACTCCACTGTTCTTGTGGAAATTCAGTAGTTTATCTTTTCCAGAATTCTGAAAACGTTAATTTTGGTTATTTTGCCAGTATTTTCATGCTTTTATAGAACAGATAATATGGATATTCTCTCAAATACTCCATAACTCCTGGTCTTCCTATTTTGCTTGATAAGTGTATCTGTTTCTATGTTTTAGAATAAGTAATACAGTAAAATATGCCTTTCTTAAAAAATAAATGATGACATCTTCTGTGTGTCCTTATTTTTCTAGTGGTGACTGTCTTGTTTCTTCAACCTTCCTTAAAAATATATATATAGTGAGAAAAACTAAAATTCCAAGGAATACCATAGGGGGTCTTGCATTTCTCTCAAATTCTATTGATTTAACTTTTCTCAATGTCCTTGAATATTAATATAGGTAACACCTGTTAAAGTTTAGATAAAGTTACTAATGTGTAATTAAACTAAATTTTAAAGTCCTGTAGTTAGTAACCTTTTAAGATAACACAATATTAAATAAGTATGTAATTTTAGCCACAATCCCATATAAATATGAGTGCTTGCTTTATTGGCAAAATAGGGTAAACTTAGGATAACCTAATGGGTAAATGCAGAAGTGTTCTGACATTTTATTATTTTTGTGTTAAAAAACATCATATTACCCTACCAAAGGAAAAGATTACTGATAGTTAATTTAATTCAAATCACCTAATTCTTACAAATAAACATTATGTATCAAGTTTTTAAATAGACAATATTCATATTCATTTTGTTTAAAATGCAATCTCCTTATGGGTTTTATTTAACTATTTGGAGATTGTTCAATTAAATCTAATTGAATTTTGTCAAATGTACATTTGTTCTCTAATCCTACTGGGAACATATTTTTTTCTCTTATTTTTCTTAAAAATTTTCAATTTTTAACCACCAAATGTATGCCTGCATAAATTAATAAAGTACTCTCATTTACATGAATTTTTCAGGAAAAAATGTGATTGGATAGTATCCCCAAATGAGCATACTGATTACTAAAAATATGTTTATTCCCTTTGGACTTTAAATCTGAATTAAAATATGCTTCATTGCCCCAAAGTCTCTCTCTTTCTCTCTCTCTTTCTTTCTCACTCTTTCTTCCTTCTCTACTCATTCCTCTCCCTTGTCCCTTCTCCTTTCCCCCTTCTGCGCTCTGTTCTCTCTCCCCGTCTCCCTCTCCCTCCATTTTTGAGAGAAAGATGTAATAACTCTCAATGGGAGGAATTCACTTTCACATTCTATTTAGCTATTGATTAATTTGCATTTGGGGGACGACAAAGATATGATTACCCCATTGCTGTCGTGCAGCTCTGAACCTGAGCTGAGAAAGTGTACACCTCTGCTGATGCTTTATTCAGTGGAGTCTGTTTATGACTTCAGCAGAGGCTGTGTTTTCATTTAAAAATGGCTGAAATCTAATTTATTTGGAAGAATTAGGATACTCTTTTCCTTAGAACTGTCAGGCCCCACGTAGGATAAAATGGAATCTGACAGCAGGTTTCTAGGGAACCTAAATAAAGCAAAGAGCAGCTCTGGGAGGTCAACTGCGCTGGCATTCATTTTCAAAGTATGTCTCAGAAGTTTATCAATTTGTTTCTAGTTAGGTAGTGCACAGATGTCAGGTGCCTCTTTACACAGCCTTCAGCTCTAGAATGCTTCCTTATGAATAATATGAATATGAGAAAAACAAACCTCATCTCTAAATAGGATTTAGGATACCTTATTGGGTGGGAGATCGTAAAACAAGTTTTCAAAGGACTTTTAAATACCTGAAAGATTTAACATTACAACCACCAATGTAAAATTCTAGGACTGATTAACTGAAGAGCAATTTTCTGTCACTGACAATTCTCTTTCAGTATATGGCAAAGAAAAATTTTTAACCTCTGTTAATCTGTTGCAAAAGGGGAAACCACTTAAAAATGGGGGAATGTGCAGTACTTTCCAACAGACCTCCCTGAAAAATGAAACAAAAAGAAATGTGACAATCCATAGTCAGAAAGATACTTAGTATCACTGAAGGGGAGTTTTGTTTGTTTCTTTTGTTTGTTTTATGTATTAATTTTGAATTTAGGGGAGAAAACAAATATGGCAGACAATAGCAGAACTCTGTCATGTACATCTCAGTATGCTTTTATTTTTCTCTCATAAATTTAGAATAAGAATGAAATTGTCAAAATTGATGAAGAAAACAACTCTCTTCAAGAAAATCAGAGGAGAAAAGAGGTATAAGGGAATATTCTAAACAGGTATTATAAGACTAAAAATTATATGTATAAGAAAGATTTTGACAGCAGTACCCTTTACCCTCCTAGAATCTACAAATTTATTTTATTTTTTAAATGACTGGACAGATGCTTGCATCCCTTTTTAAGTGATATGGTCCATAGAAGTAGGGATCACGCCACATGCTATGCAAAGAGGAGCCCGAGCGCCTGGCCTTGCGCCTAACAGCGAAGCTCACTGAGACACGGTCCACCCAAGCTCCTGCCTGCGCGCTCCGTACACGCGAGCGCGAGTGTGAAGGCAGACGTTAACCCGGCAGCGCGTTATGCAGCGTGCTGAAATACTTCTGTCCACCTCTCCTTTCCGCCTTGAGAACCTTGCCTGTCCTCCCAGGCGGACACAAACGCCACGAAGAATCCACGAGTGCAGAGGCGCACGTGCTGTTGGCAGAGTGCCGTCCAGGCGTTGGTGCCCTTCCTTCTGGGACCGCTTTCACGCACTGGAAGAAGTGGGGCCCTTCTCTTTAGAAGGAGCGTGACCTAACGGGGCAGCAGTTTGCTGACTCTGTTCCCCAGAGGTCGGGGGAGGCCCTGGTTTGACCACAGCAGGTAGGTTATTTTGGAGGCTCCTGCAGATGCCGTCCCCCAGTTACACTGGCTTTTTTTAGAGGGTCAGGGCACAACACAAGTGCGAGGTTGAGAGAGCTGGGACATGGGCATCTCTGTGTTTCCCCCTTCCAATTTAAATCTGCTAGAACAGTCTTCAGCCTCTACAAGGAATAACAGCAGTAGTAAGCCAACTCCTCATCAGTGAGCTCTCTGGAGAATGGACTAGGAGTGACTCCATAGTTTCATTTAATCCACCATCTTGAGGTATAATTTCTGTACACATTTCAAGTGTAGACTTTTAAGTATGTAATTCAAAGACCTTTCACATTTATATAACTCCATGTAATGCCATCCCAAACAAACAGTGAGCATTCCAATCCCCCCAAAGAGTTCCTACTGCTATTATCCCTTGTACAGGCTGGAGATTGTTATAGACAGACTTAGAAAGTGGGAAACACAGAGTTATTCTTTGGGATCGATCCCAGTTCTCACTCCTGGGCATAGGAATCTCTGATCAGTTTCTGTCACCTATGTGTGATTTGTTTTTCATGTTTCAATTAAGTCAAATGGTACATACTCTTTTTCCTGGCTTATATTGCCCAAGATCACATTTTTAAACACCATCCATACTGTCACATAAATCAGTAGTATGTTCTCTTTATTGCTGAGGAGTATTATAGTGTATAAATATACTAAATTTTTAATTGATTAGCATCCTTTTGGACATCTAGGTTGTTTGCATTTTGGGCCTTTTACGCTTCGATCTGTTGAACATTTGTGCATTGGTATTAGTATGGTCCTGCACTTTTAATTCTTTGGAGGAAATATCTAGGAGTGAAGTTGCTGGGTTAAAGTTTGCTTATCTAACTGTATAAGACATTGCCAAACTACTTTTCACTCTGGAGGTACACTGTTGCATTCCTCCCAGCAATGTAGGAGAGATTCATTTCCTCCATGGCCTCATCTACACTTGCATTGCCCAGCTCTTAGATTTTAGCCATTTTAATAGATACTTCGTTGTCTCATTCTGGTTTTATTTTGGATTTCACTGATGACAGGTGATGTTGAGCATCTTTTCAAGAGTGAGTTTTATGTGTGTGTATTCCTTTGGTGAGGTATCTGTTCAAATAGTTTCCATTTTAATGAGTTATGAGAATTATTTATATATTATGAAGATCATTCTTTTATTTTATTTATGCATTATGAATATTCTCAGGTTTCAAGCTTGAATTTTCCCTCTCTTCATGCTATCTTTGGAGGAATATGTTTTTTAAAATCTGGATAAATTTCAATTTATCATTTTTTTCTCCTTTGTTGCATGTTTTGTGACAAGTTTACAAAATTGTGTGCCTCAAGAACTTGGTTTTCTTTTATTTTTTTCTTTTAAAAAGTGAATATTTCTTGTATCGATGTTTAGTTATACATTCTATTTGTAGTTGATTTTTGTGTGTCTTGTTCATTTCTTTTCCATAAATATAGCTATTTGTTCAAGAACTTTTTGTTGGAATCACTACCTTTACCCATTGAATTGTCTTGACACCTTTGCTGAAAATCAATTTTATTTAAATACGTCTATTTTTGTACTCCTAGTTTTGTTGCACTGATCTATATGACTAGTCTTACCTTCTTACAATACCATTATGTCTTCAGTTTCTTCAGCTTTGATGTAAAATTGGAAAGAAGATTGGGTAGGTATTCTAAATTTTTTTTCTTTTACAATATCATTTAAATTTCTCAACACTATTTGATTTCCTTATACTTTTTAAAGCAACTCATTAATTTCTCCAAAAATCTTGCAACGTCTTTGATTGTGAATACATTGTGAGAAGAAAATTATCATTTTAATGATATTGAATTCTCCAATCTATGAACATGATAAAACTCTCCGTTTGTTAAGGTCTTACTTACGCGTTCAGCAATGTTTTGTAGTTTCCAGTGTACAGGTCCTAAGTATTTGAAGTTCTCACTACTAAGATAAATGGTGTAATTTTTATGTGTCAATTATTTTTTACTAGTTGTAGGCATACAGTTAGTTTATCATTTTTTTTACCAATTATGCTGCAACCTTGAAAGATTCACATATGTGTATTTTAGTGAATAGTAGCTATTATTTGTAGATCCTTTAAGACTTTTTATCCATCTTGTGATGGTTTCTGTGAATAATGACAGTTTTATCTTTTCCTTCCCCCGATTTATCACTTTTATTTATTTTTCTTAGTTCAGTTCTTTAGATTGAAACTTCTTTTTAAAAATATTTTTATTAATAAAACAACATACAAACACACGAACATTCTTAACATACAAACATTCCATACATGGTGTATGACCAATGGCTCACAATATCATCACATAGTTGTGTATTCATTGCCATGATAATTTTTTTAAACATTTGCATCACCCCAGAGAAAGAAAGAAAAAAGAAAAAAGGAAAAACTCATACATCCCATACCCCTCACCTCTCCCTCTCATTGACCACTGGTATTTCCATTTACCCAATTTATTTTAACCTTTGTTTCCCCTATTATTCATTTTTCTTATCCATATTTTTTACTCACCTGTCCATACCCTAGTAAAAAGGGGCATCAGAACGAAGTTTTGATAATCACACAGTCACATTGTGCAAGCTATATCATTATGCAATCGTCTTCAAGAAACATGGCTACTGGAGCACAGCTCTACAGTTTCAGGTACTTCCCTCCAGCAGGTTGAAACTTCTTGAATGTCTGTGGAGAAAAAGGAATGAAAAAAGTTATACACAGTTTTCCAAATTTTAGAGAAAAGATATTCATTCTTAACCATTAAATATGATATTATCTGTAGAATTTTTGTTGTGTCCTTTATCAGATAAAACTCACTTCTATTCCTTTTTTACTGAGATATATAAATATCTGATGCTGTAAAATAGTTTTCTTTACTTATAGAGATTATCACACCTTCTTACTTCTTTCTTCTGTTAATATGGTTAATGGTTAATATTGATTTTCAAATGATAAATTAAACTTGCATGATGGAATACCCCTCTCTTAATCATGATGCATTTAAGTTTTATCTATTACTTGATTCTGTGTGCTAAACTTTGTTGGGGAGTTTTGCACATATGACCGTGAGGTATATTGGTTTCTGGTTGTCGTTTTTTGTAACATCTTAGCCTGGATTTATCTTGAGGATAATCCATCTTCAAAAAACGAACTGGGAAGTGTTTCTTCTTCTTCTACTCTTTATAAACTGTGTTGATATGCTATTTCTTTCCTCAAGAAATAATTCCTTAAAATTTACCATAGAAGAAATTTCAGTGGGCCTGGATGTTTTTTTATTTTCTTTTGTGGAACAGTTTTTAATTTCCAATCAATATAGGGATATTAAAATTCTCTATTTCATTTTGAGTCTGTTTTGATAATTTCTTTCTTGCAATGTGTTTGCCCATTACTCCTAGATTGAGTAAATTTTGGCACAAAAATTGTTCTTTTATTATTTTAGTATCTCTAGGTCATTTAGTGATGACCTTACTTTCAGTTCCAATATTTGTAATTTTGGTTGCCATCTCTTTTTAACTTGACCAGTCTAACTTGGCAGTTATCAATTTTACTGAGCTCTTCAAAGAACAAATCTGTTATCATTATTTTCTCTATTTTTTTTACTGTTTTACTGATTTTTGCTCCAATTATTATTATTTCCTTTCTTCTATGTATTTCAGATTTAGTTTGTTTTTTTTCTTTTTCCACCTTTAAAGTGATAAATTAGATCATTGATTTCATGTGTGTCTTTTTTTTCTAAGTATTTCAGGTTATAAATTTCCCCCTAAGCACTGCTTTAATGATAGTCACAAATTTTAATATGTTGTTTATTCATAATTAAGTTAATATATTTAAAACTTTCCTTGTAATTTCATCTTTGACCCACCCATGGGATATTTAGAAGTTTGCCAATTAATTTCCAAATACTTCAAGGTAATATTCTAGGTATGTAAGAAATCAATAACCGCAATTTAATTCTTCTGTGGTCAGAGAATACATTCTGTATGATTTAAAATCTTTTAAATTTATTGAAGCTTTTTTTATGCCCAGGCACGTGCTCTATATTGGGGGATGTTTTGTGTGCATCTGAAAGGACTGTGGATTCAGTCTATGATGCTGTAGGTTCTATAAACGTAAACAGGGTTAAGATGTTTGGTGGTGACAGATTTTCTAATTACCCTATCAACTGCTGAGAGGAAGGTGATAAAATTCCCAACTATAATCTGACATTTTTCCATTTCTCCTTTCAGTTCTGAGTATTTTTATTGTATACATTTAATGTTTTAATATTATATACATAGAACATACTCTATTCTGTTATATTTTCAGATGTTTAGGCATTAATGCTCTATTATTAAGTACCTGGTCTTTTAGTATTTTCATTTATTTTTAATTTATTTTTCAATCTTTATGAAATGTCCCCATCATTCCTGGTAACATTCTTTCTCAGGAAGTTTACTTTGCTTGACATTAATATAGAAATTCCAATTTTTATGAATAATATTGGCATGGTATATCTTTTCTAATACAAATTCCCCATACTTTTAAATTATTTGTTTCTGTCTATTAAAATGTTCTGGTAAGCAGCACATAATTGGATATTGCTTTTTTTTCAATTCTTAGGTACAATCTTTGCCTTTTAATTGAAGAGTTTGATCATTTACACTTAATCTAGTTACTGATATAGTTGTGCTTATGCTTCACATCTTGCTGTTTCTTTTCCTTATGTCTCTTATATATATATATATATATATACCTTTGTTATCTTTCCTTGTTTTGCCTCTTCTTTGAAGTTAGATATTTTCTCTAGTTTTCCAATTTTATTCTATAAACTTCATTCATTATATCTCTTAATCTAAGTGATTGATTTCAGGTTTAACATGTGTATGAATTATCACTAGTGTTATAGTTTCTTAGCTGCGAAAACAAATACCACACAATGGTTAGGCTTAAGCAGTAGGAAGGTATTGGCCTATGGTGTGGAGGCTGCGAGAAGTCCAGAATCGAGACGTCAGCAGAGCAGTGCTGTCTTCCCAAGGGCTGCAGCACTCAGGGGCTGGCTGCCTGTGAAACTTGGTCCTTGACTTTTTTGTCACATGGCAATGTACCTGGTAATGCATTTTCTCTCTCCGCTGGGTTCTGATTTCCTGCTTCTCTCGTGGCTTTCTTTCTATGATGTTTTCTTTATAAGGGTTCCAGCTATATGAATAAAAGCCATTCTGATTCAGTCAACGCACCTCAACTAAAAGTGACCTCATCAAAAAGATTTTCAACAGGCTCACGCCCACAGAAATGGATTAAAATGAAGAACAAATATTTTTCTAAGGCATGTGACTCCAAGTCACCACAACTACTTACTCTCAAGTTATATTATACCAATTCACACAAAATATGTTGTAACTGTATGCTTTCATTTCCCCGCTCCCATTCTGTGTGGTTTCTGTCATACATTATATTTGTGTGTGTGTGTGTATATATATATAATAAACTCCATCAAACATTGTTTATTTTTACTTTAATTGTCAATTATCTTATATTAATTAAAATATTTACATATATTTTATTCGCTACATATTTACCTAGAAAAGGTAATTACATGGCAAATATAAATGTATATATAAATTACTTCATTACTTTGTGTAGTTAAAAGTTTGCAACCAACACGCTTTCCCTACAACTACAAATAAAAACCTCCTTTAGCATTTCTTGCAGTGAGAGCTTACTGGAAACAAATTCTCTCAATTTCCTTTCTTTTTTCCTTCCTTCACTCCTTCCTTCCTTTTTTCTTATCCTTCTTTCTTTTTTTTCTGAAAAAGTCTACCTGTTCTTTTTGAAAAATATTTTCAATGTATTTGGTATGGTAATTGACTTTCTAAACTTTCAGTACTTAAAAAATGTTATTCTTTTGTCTTCTAATTAGAAATCTGTAGTCATTCTTATTTTTCTTTCCTGGTATGTAATGTATATTTTCTCTCTTGCTATTTTATCTCTTTATCACTTGTTTTCAAAGTTTAAGGTTAATATGCCTTTTGTTGCTTGCTTCATTTTATCTTATTGCTGTTTTTATTTAGATTTTTCATTAAAGAAGTAAAATTATAAATTTAACTTTATATTTATAAGTAAATTTTATGTATGGTTATATATAAATTATATAGTTTTTATCAAATTTGAAAAAATGACAATTTATTCAATTGTTTTTATGCTTTCTTTTTTTCTTCCTTCTGGTATCCAGTTATGCGCATGTTAAACTGCTTGACAATATCTCACTAGCAGCTACGTTTCTGTCCTTTTAAATTCAGTTGCCTTCCTCTCAGGGCTTTGATTTGTTTATGTTCAATTTCAAAGTATTTTTCCTGCAATATCCAATCTGCTATTAAGTTCACCCATTTCAGATGGATAGCAACTCAATAGTTTTCATCTGCTGCTTTTAAAAATACTTTCTATACATCTTGCCATGTCCCATTTCTCTCTAATTCCCAGAACATTTTAATAGTTGTCTTAAAGTACTTGTCAGATAATTTCATCATCTCTGTCATATCTAATTCTTTCTCCCTGTTTTTTTTTTATTTGTTACAGGTCATATTTTCCTGTTTTTTGCTGTTTTCATGTCTAGTCATTTTTGAGTAGGTGCTGAGCATTGTGATTATGAGGATGCTGGCTGTCTGTATATTGCTGCTTTCCTTTAAGTGTCACAGTGTGTTTGGTCTCCCATCTTGAGTTCAGCTGACTTTAATTCCATCTGCAACCTCATTCCCCTCTTGCTGTGCAATATAACATACTCACAGGTTCTGAGGATTAAAACTGGACACCTTTGGAGGGCCCTATTCTGCCTATGTAAGGAGTAACTTGTCTAGGTCACCTACTGAATATTCAGGATTTTTGGCAAATTCTCTCATCTATGGATATTCAGAACTCCTAGTTCTATGGGAGTTGGTGAAATTGTTTTGCTTATAGTTAAAACAGGGCTTCCGTGTTTGGCCTCTCTTAGTTTCACTCTACCTGCACACAAATAGACTTCAGGGTCTCCCGTGCTGATTCCTAGAGTTATTTCTGCATGTCTCCCCCTCCTTGCTTCTCTAATGTTCCTATTTGTTTAGGGCCCCTGAACTCTTATCTCTGTCTTTTCTCCTCAGCAAGACCACCGTATTATACCCAGTTCTTCCTCCATGCACTGTAGTTTGAGAAACATTTCTGGTAGGAAATCCAAAGTGATTGCTACAAAATCCTTTTCAATACTGTTAGGGAGCGCAGTCCTGTGCTACCTATTTGCCAGTGTCCGAAACTAGTTCTTTCATATATTTTCCAGTTTTTATATTCACTTAGGGATTGAGAGGCCACTGGGAGTGAAGTCATGCCTTATTTCCTATTCAGTGAATAAGATTGATAAAGAATGGTCTAAAAGGATATTGTGGTCTTCCTGCTTATAGAACAGGCAGTTGTTTAATGGATATGTGCAAAACAAAATCTGTGCATCTAGCTATGGCTGATTGTTCTTTTGATGTACACATATACAGACATGCACACATACAACTTGTTACGTAAAGTGAAATTTCATCAACACTTCATAGGCATAAAACAATGGAATCTCTGACAAACCCCTGGTACTTTTCAGTATTGCATGGGAAATGTGGGCTTGTATATGTGTTTGTGTGTGCGTATTGCTGCATGTAATAAAAATCATGTCCACAGATTAAGATAAAAAATAATTGCGGATCCTTCAAATTAAAAAGCACCTTCAACATAATATTGTTGAGGAAAAGATAGCAATGCAAAGTTTGAATTATATTTATATATCAAAAGTCACTTTCAAGCTATAACCAATTTTTGAGACAGTAAGCTGTAATGAAAATCAAACAAATGAAACTTGCATCTTACATTTTAAAAACAACATTGAGGAATCAAGAGAAACTAAAGGTCTTTGGTTAAGTTGAGAGAGAGGAGAGAGAGACAGAGACAGAGACAGAGAGAAAGACAGAGACAGAGGCAGAGAGATGGGGGAATCAATCAGAGAAAGAAATACAGAGAAAGAGACATGAACAGACAGGAAGTCACAGAGGGAAACGCAGATAGAGAGAGAAATAGAAGAAAGACAGAATGAGAAAGAGAGAAGGAAAATTCACACAAACAGAGAAAACAGAGAGACAAATAGAAAGAGACAGAGAGACAGAGAAAGACAGAGTCAGCAGACAGAGAAATTACAAAAGAGTGAGAGAAAGACAAGAGAGAGAGGCAGATAGGGAGATGTAGGGGGAGAGAGAGAGAGAGAGGGAGAGGAGAAGAGGAAGGGAGGACGACAACCAGAGGCGCCTGTCCTTCTGATTGGAGAGTTTATATTATGCAGTCAGAAAGCATTCACTCACTTTTTTTCTCATTTCCTTTTTTCTGTTAAGATCATCCATTGAGTATTTTTATTTTAGATATTGTACTTATAAGTTTTAGAATTTTCATTTGTTTCTTTTTTATATTTTCCATTTCTATGCTGAGATTTCTTATTGATTTATTAATTATGAGTATGCTTAGTTGAAACTAGTCATACTAGCAGTTTTAATGTCATATCTGCTTATTTCATCACCAGATCATCTCATGGTTTGTCTCAGTTGATTTTCTCTTCTCTTTTTTTTTTATTTTATTATTTTTTTTAATTTTGCATATGGGCAGGAGGCACCAGGGATCGAACTCCAGACCTCCAGCACGGCAGGTCGGAGCTCTGCCTGCTGAGCCACGGCAGCCACCCGATTTTCTCTTCTCTTGAGAAAGCATAAAATTTAAAGGAGGGAAGAATCATTCCTCATAATTATTTAGAACCAGATCTTTGTTAAGAATTGTGCAAATTACTAGGTGCTAAAATTTTAGGAAGACAATCTTTGACCTGAAAATGTCTCAAGCCTTATGAGATATTTGGGCAAGTAATAACTGATATCACTTTGGCTGAAAAGTGATGATTGCTCTGGAAACAAGTTACTAGGGGCTGACATTTTGGGAAACCATCTCAGTGTGGATGGTGTCTAAATATGAAGCAAATAATTATAATCTTTTGTAATAAATGTGTCTCAGTTTGCCAGGCTGCTACGACAAATACCAAACAGTGGGTGTACTGAAAAGTAGGAATTTATTCTCCTATGGTTTGGAAGACTAGAGGCCCCTACTCGAGATGTTGGCAAAGCAATGTTTCTTCTCCAAAGTCTGTCACATTCTTGTGCTCACTTGCTAAAATCCTTGGGTTTCCTTTGTCTGCATCTCTACCTCGTGTCATGTGGACACCTCTATCCCTTGTGTCTGCTCTTCCAGTTTCCAGACTTCCAGCTTCTTCTGTGCAGTTTCCTTTGGCTCTGTCTGAATATTTTTTGCTCCTAAAGGGCTCCAGTAGACGAACTAATGTCCACCCTGCTTCAGTTGGTTTACTTAAAATTAACATCTTCAAAAGGTTCTATTTATTCATGAGTTCACGCCAAAAGAATGTGGACTAAGATTAAGACCATCTTTTATTGGGGCATAAGTCAACCTACCACAAAGTACTCTTAGGAGCAAAGAGGTCAGAACATTGAGCTTCATGCATTTCTCTTCCCACTTGAAAGGAGAAGTTTGAGGTGGCTACTGAGAGGAAACACACATTCTCCAAGAAATTCTCCAAGGAGAATGTATATTTCTGCTTTGGTTCTTCTGGGAGAAGAAGTGGGGAGAGGACAACAGAGGTGAGAAGAGATATAAAATTGGTAAGTGAAAGAAGAAAACCACCTTAAATAAGGAGGCTTGGTTTAAACATAAAAGAGAGAATAGATTCTCAAAATAATTTCATGGCCTATTTTCTGTTCTTTTTTTACCCACTAAAAAATAAGACTCTTCTTTACATGAAAGCTGAGAACCTCAGAACAAGTAGGAAATATGTCATCCTTTGTCTTCACACTGGAAAGTGTTCTCTGGTATTTCCCATGAGATACCAAGGCTCTGTTTCCTTTTGTCCCTTTTCTGGGGTGTGTCAGCAAAAACGCAGGTATTGTCTTCATTCTTTTAAATTTAATATAAAAATATTGAATTGGACCTCTGTTTAGAAGAGAGCAGATTACCTGAAACTCCATTTGAGTTGCTTTCTTGTACTTCTATAGGTCTTCTGCAGTTCATTCAATGAAACGCAGGGCTGGTAACAAGTAACATGTTCCGGTGGATCCTGAAAAGCCATGGGAATATAGCGTCAGGCCATTTCTGCTTTTCAATGAGAGAGCTTGAGAAGAAGAATGAAACAGGAGATGTTATTACTGACCTCACTATCCAGGCTTGGTTGGAATAAATTGAAATATTGGTGTCGATAAACCACCACTCCTTTAAATGAATAACTGCAATAAACTCTTTGATTTATAAAAATCAATAACCCCCACATTAAGTAAACCAATGCCTGTGATCATGTGAGCGGACAACCTTGCTTTGTAAATAAGGTGAATGTTGTTGTAAATAAGGTGAATGTTGCATGTTATATTCATTGGGATAGTTCAGAAAATCAATATTCTTTGAATGAAACAAAGGCATTGCAAGGAAACAACACACCAAGAAACAAAAACATGGCAAAGGGTAATTATTATGCTTTATTGCTTGCTTATTTGTTCACTTATTTATTTTTGTTTTAGAGTTTTAGATTAATAGTTAGAATTTGATAGGGGAAGTATCAAGTGCTGAAATGAGAGGTTATTTAAAGCATTCATCTTCTTTGCAATCAATATAATTTTTCTTTATGAAGTCTAGGAGAATCTTCTTAAAAACTGAGTGATCAGCATTTTTTCAAAAGAGAATCGAGTTTTATAGATAAGCATGTCTATAATACAGTTTTGGATAGCTAGCTCTCTGAAGAGTGCACCCAAATGACGTGATGAACTAAACTGCATCATGATCTTTGAGTTTCTGCCTTAGGGATCATGGAATGGAGCTGGCCCCTTAGAACTTCTCCACCCAGCCAGGTGCCCACAGCCATACACAGGGATCTTACCCTAGGTTTCAGCAATCCAGCTTTGGCTGAATTTAAACATTCATGCCATCTTGTGTTTTTCAAATGTTATTAACTACAAATTATCCAACAAGTTCAAAGAATACCGCAGGGAAGCATGGAGTGGTAGTCCCCCAGTCGTTCCCACCTCCTCTTGTCTTAAATGAGCTTCTCTCTCCCTCCACTTGCTCCTCTCCTGTATTCCCTCTGGAGCCAGGGATGTCACACTCCATCAGAGCCTAATATCTCTCTTGAGTAAGCTGGATGCCCCTCCTTTTCTTCCATTTTAACCTCATTCCCTATAAGCAAAGACTACTGATGTCTTTTCATAAATATTTAACAATTCCATATTTTTCTCTGTTTCAGTTTGCTGATGCTGCCAGAATGCAATATACCAGAAATGGGTTGGTTTGTACAATGGGGATTTATTAGTTTACAAACTTACAGTTCTAACTCTATGAAAATGCCCCAGTTTTGGCATTCAAAGAAAGATACCCTTTCTGAGGGATGAATGCCTCTGTCACATGGGAAGGCATGTGGCCAACATCTTCTGGTCCTTTGCTCTGGGTTTTGTGCCAAAACAGCTCTGGTTCCAGTGCCTCCTCTCTGAGCTTCTGTGGGTCCTCTTTTAGCACCTCTGGGGATTTTCTCTCTACGCTCTCTTGACTTTTTCTGCCTTTGATTCTCTCATAAATGACTTGAGTAAAGTACTAAAACTCACCTTGAATTGGGTGGGTCAATCTCAGTTGAAGCAGCCTGACCAAAAGGTCCCACTCACAATAGGTCTGCACCACAAGAATGAATTAAAGGAACATGGCCTTTTCTGGGGTCCACCATAGCTCCAAAACAGCACATTCTCCCTGCCTTCTTTTCCCATGCCTTATCATTCATCTCCTTAACCTCTTTTCCTGGACACTAGAAATGACTTCTGACTCATTTCTCTGCTTCTTTCCTTCCTCGCCCATTCCAACTGGAATCAACAGACCTCATTTTTCAGTACCAGCAAAGTGCTATGACTGAAATTGAGTGCTAAACTCTGGTGAAGCCACAAAATGTGTTTGCATTCTTCCACCATTTTCTGCTGTCAGTGAGTCAAGTCCAAATCCCTCATGAGCCCTACAGTCTCTGCAGCACCGGGACCCACATGCTTCTTGGTCTCGTGGCCCAACCCTCTCCACTCTGGGCCTTACGGGTAGCTTTGCTCAATCAAACATAGTTTTCTGGAAATACTTATAATTCACCTGCAGTGGGCAGTGACCCTTCAAGAAAGGAACCAACTCATAACAATCTTCAAATTCTCCAAGTCCAGCACACGGACTGACACACAGCAGGGATTCCACAAATGCTATTTCAATAGGACTGTGGTTTGTCACTAAAAGTGACTAGAAGAAAACCAGAAATCTCAGTTATAGCCCTTAGTTGATGTTAAGTGAATAACTGGCATTATCAACATTACTTATCCCCATCCTCGGAACAGAGCCATTAGTATTTGAGATGGTAAAGATCAAAATAGCACAGACGTGAATAAAAGCTATGAGGGGACGATAGCTGGAACTCTGACTTTGGATCTATTTTTATGCTTCTCAAACTTTTCCTCCGTATCTATAGCCAAAGAAACCAGAGCTAATCTTCAAAGACCAGAACATAAAGACAGACTGATCTGACATGCTAATGTGAGCTGTGCTCACTCTGTGCGTAAGCAAAGCTGAGATGACCAGGGATACCATTTTCATAATAATGATAGGGATACAAAATACTGCAACTTTTGATACAGGACTCTCCAATAACCAACATATGCACACACACACACATGCATTGTAAATGCAAACACACACACATTTATGGACACACAAACACGCACACACACACATACATATATACGTGTATGTATATGTATATATGTTTATGTATCTACATTTTTTGGTTATAAAATGCCCATTGAATTCAATTAATTTACCAAAGGCCATTTTTTTTCCCCTTTGCTCACTCCACCCATCCAATAATCCTCTCCCTATCCCCCGAAACACACACATTTCATCCAGCCCTCTGCACAGGCAGTGCACAGCAGGCCTTCTTTCTTTTCCAGGTTCCATCCAGGACACCACGGAACATTCAGCCATCATGTCCCCTTAGGATCCTCTCAGCCAGCTCTCCTTGCTTTTGGTGACCTCAGCAGTTTTGAAGAGGACTCGTGATGTATTTTATAGACTGTCTCTCAATTGCGATTTGTCTTCTGATGAGACTGGGGTTATGGGTTTCTGGGGGGAGCCCACAGAGGTGAAGTGCAGTGTTCATCGCATCATATCAACGATAGACGCTGTAAATATGACTTCTCCCTGATACTGCTGACCTTGACCATACAGCATAGGGGTCCTTGGCAGGTTTTCCAGGGTGTTACTCAATTGTCACCCACTCCATATTGTCGTCTTTGAAGAAAAGCCACATGCATGGCCCGTATTTAAGTTTTGTGCTCCACCTCCCTGAGGGTGAAATATCTACATAAATTACTTGGAATTCTTCTGTGTGGGAGGTTTTCTCTATTCTCCTGTATTTAGGCATTTATTTACATCAATATGGACTCATTGATGTGTATTTTTTATTTTGGACTGGAATCCAATACTACTTTGTTTTATTGCTCAAATGTTTCCAGCTTTTGCCCACAAGACCTTTGTGGTTAGCTCCTATATCCTTCTGACATGCTCCAGCATTGCATGTGTGTGTTTTGTTGCTTTTTTTTTTTAATCTTTCCTTATTTTCTGCCACTGTAGGATCCCCAGGCTCATTTTGTACATGCCTTGTCCCAGTTCTTGATCAAGCCATTTCTCCAAGGAGCCTTGGTTCTTTTCTTGGAGAATGCCATTACATATAAGATCTGGCTGCTGGGTGTGCTCTGGCTCCTTCTAGGATTTTCCAGCAGACAGGAAAAGGAAATGCACAATGGCCCATGTATATGCACATATCTAAAATATTTCCGCAAATATCCGTCTACACCTGTGTCTAGCTGAGTGTGAGTTTATATGATGGACATTAATCAATTACCATTCTAGTCTCCTCTCCTTGCTCATCTGTCACCTCCTCCTTCCATCAATCCCAACATCTCACTGTCCACATTGTCAGCTATTACCCCCTAGTAGCTGGGGAACTATATCAACTAGAGTACGGTGCTGAGGCATGTTTTCCCTTTAGTTCTACGGACTTTACTCATTTCCAGAGTTACTTCAGCACATTTTTCCACAACCTTCAGTGAGGTGGTTTGAAACCTATATAGTATAGTTAGATTGTTTCGTCACCGTGTGCATTCCATGCCGGGATCCCACAATATCCTAAAAGATTGTTAGACTTTTGCATCAGCTATGTGTTACTTTTTATGCTGTGGAGTTCTATGAGGATTGATAAAAATGTAAAGTGTCATGCTTCTGCTTAGATTTTTTGACACCATAATATCCATATTATTATGTTTCTAATTTATATCCCTCACTGAGAATCTATATTTGATGAGTCATTTTTAATATTTTAAATGTATTTATATTGCTGTTTTAAAGTCTTTTACCTAGGTTTAACATCTGGACTCCTGCTGAGGAAATTTCCATTAACTATTTGTTTTCCTTAGAAATGTGATATTTAAGGTAATCTTGTATGACTCTGGATTTTTTAAGCCAGCCAGGAAATCCTTGTTGCTGCTGATAGGTGTTGATTTGCTTATAATTTAGGACGTATTCTGTGAACCATCTACCCCACTTTGTGCAGCCACTGACGTCTCCACAATTCCTTTTTAAATTCAACTCTTCTTTTCATTTTTAATTGCGGTTTCCTAGGGATCACACTGTTAGTATATCTTAGTGGTCACCCAATGATTAATCAGAGATTTTGTTCCAGTTCTTTGAGGCAGCAGGACTTACACCATTTGCTGACGTGTCCAAGTGTGGATTGGAAAATATTCCAATCAAGTTGTTTAAACATCAGCCTTGGATTTTCTTTCCACTGGCCCTTGGTGCTCCCTCTGCACCTGCACATCACAGCATGGTCAGGCAGGGGTGAGCAGACAGCCGGGGCCTCCCGTGGTCCCTCCCTGCCTGAGCTTGTCCCTGGGCACGCGCACTGCCTTCACGGCCGCTGGCTTAGGTGGGGCTCATAAGGGCTCGCTCCACAGACATCCCTGCTACATTTCTGGCTTCTCTGCTGGTCTATTGCTGGCCCTGGCCAGGATCACAGCTTCGGGCTACCCATGACCTTGGCTTTCCAAAGTCGCTGACCATTGATACACCTACTATGCCCAATGACTCCCAAGGACGTGAGAATTTTCTGTGCTGTTCTTCAAATAAAGCCGGCCTCCTCCAACAGCAAGTTGTTGCATTCCACAGTTTCCATCATTCTAGATGCATCTCTGGGCAGTGGGTGACAAAAGCCCCAGAGCCTCCCACTGTTCTTTCTGAGGGGGATTCGTTTTCCCTGAATAAATGTCGCTTAATAGTTTGTATTCTTTTGGTCAATTTCCAGAATCCTAAAATGATGTTTTATTTTGACAATTTTATCCAATTTTACCACTGTTTTTTTTTCTGGGGGCAAGGGGGGCGATTCGTCAAACTCTTCACTCTCTGGAGATTCTGCCCCTTTTAACAATTGACATTATTAAAATTAGCTCTCCCTCCCAACTCACTTCATTAGGTATGTGCCAGGAAATACATTTTCATGTGTGTCCTGATAATTTTCAAGTAAAATTTATTTGTAGGCTTTTACTAACTGTATCTGGGGCTAAAACAAAACTTATGCCCTGACAAGGTTGGAAACCTCCCGATGTGCTGTTTAAAGTTCTCCCTCATATTCTAAACAGACCAATTGAAATTGGTTTCGCAGCCCAAGCAAATCTTCATTAGGGTCTTCTTACATTCCTGAATGAAGATGGACTGACTTAGAAGCATGGAGAGCTATCCTGCTAGCTTGCAGGCAGTGATGGAAGCTGTATAAGTGGAATCTTACAGAGAACCTCACTTTCTCCCGCTTCAGTTGGCAGTAAGGTGTGAGCCATGGAAAGGATGATCCATCAAAGGATTTACAGTCAGTTTTGATGGCTCAGGGTACATTTTTTTTAATTTTGAATACTTATCCTTTGTTTTCTCTATTCAAGATATTCAATACAGATTTAAATTTACTTAGACACACTACTGAAATCAAGTTCTGAAATATTATGCTAAAATGCATACTTTCATTAATTTAGTTCAAACTTGTGAAAAAGTGTGTATTCACCATATAGAAAGAAATAATATCATACAATATGCTCGAGAGAGAAACAATGAAACTTATTTGGAATTTCAGACATCACTCTACAGATAACTTCATGCCTGAGTTCAAATGTCAGATGAAGTAGAGAAACACCAACAAATAGCCAAGATAGGACAGTGACTACTTTCTAATGCACGGGTCTAAATACTCAGTTGGAATAAATGTTTGTGAAACTGTCTTCTTTTCTGTGCCTCTATCTTCAGTTCAGTCTTCTAAAATCAACATTAATCACTAATAGCAGATAAGGTAACGTAGATCCCTAAGTAAAAGTTATTGCATAAACACGAGCAGTTATAGTTCTCGAAAAGAACAAAAAGTTTGAATTTCTTGACTAGATAATACCCCTAATTTCTCTAAGAGCAATCTCTCCAAAAGTTTTTTTTCACCTAAAATCCCTGCCAAGTTATTTTATCAAACCCAGTGGGAATTTCAAGGCATCATTCCTGGACTCATTATAGGATTTCAACACCAGCCTTTAGCCAATATTTTGATTGTTTATTCTTTTCATTTTCTGCTTCTCCAAAGAAGAAGGAGGGGTATGCATTTTATTTTGCTTGGTAAAGTGAACGTCATGCTAAATTATATCATAGCCTAAGAAGAGAAAAATATATGTCATCTAAATGGACATTTGTATTCATACTCAATACTACATTTACTTTTTATTTCTCATGTCAGAATATTATTTTATTCTCACACTCATCAATTTCAATGAACAGCATCCATCTGACATACTTGGCATAATCTTACTGTCTTCGGTAGATAATGGGAGGCCATGCTACTTTAGAGAATGGAGGTGCATGGGACATGTGTAAGGAAATCCATTCATCTTAGAGCTTCTTGAATAGCAATGTTCTAGTACCATTACATGCATAAGGCTTGGGGTTCTGAGTGCTTGGGATGGACACCTAAATGCAACACAGGACCTGCCCTCAAGCAGCTCATGGAGTGACAAAAGAAAACATATCTTTTACATTATGGTGTGTTCTACAGTTCATAAGGACCCAGTATAGGCAAGAAGGTGTTACACGGAGCATCAAGAACCAGGGTCTCCTTTAGCATTCCAAAGGAAGAAACCTTGGAGATGAACCTGGAAGAGAAAAATGTATGTGTAAATACATAACACTGGGCCAACCTTTTGGAAGAAGGGCAAGTGAAAACTCACTTGAGAAGAACTCCCCAGTTCTCGGTTTGAGAAGGGGAAAGGGATCTGTGAACAGACATATGGCTGGAAGTGGAGTAGAGCCTGGTCCAGGGAGAGTTCAGCCGCAATCCTGGAGGGAAGAGTGAGTGCTACTGAAGGATTTCAAGCAGGAGAATAACATGATGAGATTTACCGTGTAGAATGACACCAGGGAAATCAATGGTAATAGGAACAGGGAAACTAGAGTCACATTGAAGTGCTATCAGATTAGATGTCCCCAAAAATGTGCCCATGGTGTCAAGGTGGAAGATGGAATGTGAAGGTGATTTGAATTAGAATTTCAGGTTGCTGAATATGTTAAGGGTTGAGGGAGGCAACAGAGGCAAGGATTTTGTTTCCATTTCTATCTTAGTGTACAGATAGGTCATTCTGTTCTCAGAGGCAGAAACAAGAGGTGCTTGGTGGAGCATGTGTGATGATAGGGTGAGAGATAGAAACCAGGGCGCAGATGATGGAAAGATTGAGTTTTGGGTAATTCTCATGGTTATATTAAAGTGAAGAATGAATTTGTGATTAAACAAAGAATACAGGTCCTAGTAAAACATACTTGAATACCTG
>PVIY010010059.1:0-70179 GCA_004026745.1 Myrmecophaga tridactyla | reverse complement strand
TTCTTCCCCTGGTTCTGGGCTCCCTCTGCCTTCTTCCCCTGGTTCTGGGCTCCCTCTGCCTTCTTCCCCTGGTTCTGGGCTCCCTCTGCCTTCTTCCCCTGGTTCTGGGCCCCCTCTGCCTTCTTCCCCTGGTTCTGGGCCCCCTCTGCCTTTTTCCCCTGGTTCTGGGCTCCTTCTGCCTTTTTCCCCTGGTTCTGGACCACTTCTACCTTTTTCCCCTGATTGGGGGTCCCTTCTGCTTTTTTACCCTGGTTGGGGCTCCCCTCTGTCTTTTTCCCCTGGTTCTGGGACCCTTCTGCCTTTTTACCCTGGTTCTGAGTTCCCTCCACCTTTTTGCCTTGGTTCTGGCCCACTTCTAACTTTTTACCTGGGTTGGGAGTCCCCTCTGCCTTTTTACCCTTGTTCTGAGACCCTTCTGCCTTTTTACCCTGGTTGGGGGCCCCCTCTGCCTTTTTGCCTTGGTTCTGAGCCCCCTCTGCCTTTCTGCCCTGGTTCTGAACCCCCTCTGCCTTCTTGCCCTGAGCAGTGCCAGTGGCTGGTGCACTGGCCTTGGCACCCACTGGGGGCACAACCACCATAGGCACCTCCTTGGGGGCAGTTCCCAAGATGGCGGCCTTTGAGGCAAGAACCTGGATGGAATTCACTATAGGACTGACTGCTGGTTCCACCTTTGCCACTTTTTTCTCCTTCTTCTTTTTGTCTTTAGGGGAGGGGGCTAGCTTCTCCTGGGGCATGGCTGGTACCGTGGCCACAGGGGCAATGATCACAGGGGCATGGGCCAGGGTTGGAGCCATGGCCATAGGAGGAGCCCGCATTGTTTCTTTGAGGAGAATAGTCATGTTTGGGGATGGTTCATGTTCAGGAATCTTCCCATTGGGCTTCTCTTCCTTTTTCTTGGTCTTTCCTTTCTTCTCCATAGTTTTCTCTTTCTTTTTTTTCTCTACTTTGTGGTGGTGTGTTTTTGCCATCTCCTTGCGCTGGTTGGCTAGGGCTTCTTCATACGATGTCTCCTTCATGGAAAAGGTCGACACCAGGAAGATACCAATGGCAGAAACCACCATGAAGCCACCAAAGACCACGACCCCCAAGGTTTGAGTGTCGTAAATATCCATCCTGGCTTGCTTTCTTTTCACCTGCCGAATACATAAACATATATTAATTTTTTTGTAGGAACTGAGGCTTTTGACAGCTTCCATCCCTACCCTCACCACCAAATTTGAGGTTTCACTATTTCTTCATACTAATAAATTCAGAGAAGAAACAAACCTCAGCCATCATGCTACACATTCTTACCCACTTCTCTTTGGAAGTGAGCCATTTTTAACCCAAGATACTGGGAGTCCCTGTTTGTGCTGGGAAACAGGAAGCAACAGTATAGATGGCAGAGTACAGGTCTGTAACCTAACACCCAGGAGACTCTAAAGCTCCGATTCAAGATCTGCCCACCGCAAGGGTCAAAGACGTACATGACCACAAGCACAGGCCAGGTGGGACAATGGGGAGTGGTGAGGTATATGGCAAAAATGACCCACCTAACTTAAGGAGCAGGTATTACCCAGTCATAACTGATTGTCTTGGTGGTAAAGTGTGCACTGGGTTGATAACAGATTTGATTCTTCGTGTTAGACCAGAAATCCTTTTATTTTCTTCCATGTGAAACTGGCTGATTTAAAAAATACCATGTCAGCCAAATGAAACACATCTGCAGGCATTTGGCCATGTGCATCTTGGCCAGCAGGCCCTTGTGTGTCATCCCCACTCTGCTACCTCCCTTTCCCCCAGTGCTGAAAAACACAACCAACAGGGTCAGAGATAAAAACCTGCATCACATGCAAATGTTCTAAGAAATGATGAATATGCAACTATGTGATGATATTAAGAATTACTGATTATATATGTAGAATGGAATGATATCTTAATGTTTTGTTTGTTGTTAATATTTTTAATTAATTAAAAAAAAAACTGAGCTTATCCAAGAACACCCCCCCCCAAAAAAAAGCCTGCATCACAATCCTGAAAAGTAATCACGAATTTGGTGTGGGAAAACTAGTTTTTTGCCAGACAGCTCTTGAAGAGTTACCAAACCTGCAACCTGCACACTGGGAAACTGGAAAAATTGGACTCAATAAGCCCACCAATTTACAGATTCCACGTGGAGAATTTCACATTCTAATGTCTGCACAGAGTCCCGGAGAGAGGGCAACTTCACTACCCCCAATCCTTGCCCCAGAAAAGGGGTCCTTTGTCTAATGGCATGCCCCAAACCAGGAGGATAAAGCACTCCATTCTCACCTGGTGGCCAAAGTCCAAGGGATCAGAGGCAACCAGTTCCAGGTCCACACCTTCCTGGCTGACACCCAGTGAAATGCTCCAAGAGGAAATTTTATTTCAATACACTCAATTTTTATTAACTGAGTCTGAAGCTCTCGTCACATTACCGGTCCTTTAAACAAGAGAGAGAAACAAGGTCCAGCCCCTCTAAAGATGAACAGTGATGGAGTTTTGAAAAGCTGAGAACATAAGGAAGAAAACAGAACTTAGTGTGACAGGAGAGGAGGGAGTGGGAGGGCCTCCCTCAGGCACTGTCCTCTGATGCCCCTAGAGCAGCATATGGTAGGATGTGGTCCAGTTTGTTAGTGGCTTAAAAGTTGAGATTACTTTTCCAGGGGGCAAGAGAAATAGAGCAGGAATTTCTAAGCAGCAATCACGGGCTACAAATCATGACCTTAGGACATTTTCAAGAAGGTACTGAGAAGGGAGATTGTTTTAAAGCCTCAGCATTATGCTCTAAGAAAAATCACTCTCATCACAAAACACACAGTTTTGCTGCTTCTTCTTCTAATAAAACACTTACAACATGCTTTCTACACTGATAACTCCATCACTGTATCTGTAATATTAATTTCTCCCACAGGCTATTGCCCTCAGTTCAGCAAGATCAAGTCATAAACTTTTCATTCTGATAGTAACCTCTGCAAATGAAAACTGCAGCGAGCTCAAGGAGGCCTTCCAGTCCTAGGCAAGGCAGTATTTATGTTTTCAAGTGGATTCTGAACTCTGGCCATAGGCACGGACAGTCATGATTCATAGCAAGAGCCTTCTCATATAAGATAATCAAGAGGTGGTCACCAATTAACCTTTCCAGGTGTACACTCACAAAGGCCAAGAAATGAAAAAGAAACCTGCACCCTGCTCAGCCTTGGATCAATCCAGTGGAGGAGGGGGGAAAAGGGGGGGCAGGAGCCAGAAGTTCTGGAATGTTTTATATGGGACCCCCATTTTTTGGTGGACTTCCACTAACTAACATTCTGTCCTCACAAGGACCTCTTAGAACTTCACCAACTAGACATGATCAAGTATAAAAACTACATTATAAGCAACACTTGCAGCTCTTTCAGATGACAGAAATTCTTCAAAGTATTCTTGTCTAGAGGCGGACCAATGCCAGGGCCACCTCAGCCAGGGATCCATAGACCCCAAACGGTTTCATAACAATTGTGAGCTCAATGGTGGTCTCCCCTGGGAGCCACGGTTGGCAGAGGCCAGCTGCAGCATGGGGCCTGCTCACCACTGTGGACGGCAGGGCTTTGTTCAGCTCCTGGGTCACAGCTTTTAAGCCCAGACAGAAGTGCCAAGGTTGGAAAACTAGCCTGTAATCATACTCAAGTTAGGCAAGCATATGATACAAAAAAAAATTCTCTGCTGGGAGCACACATACAAGAACAGCAAACCTGTGAGACTATTTTTCCTCTGCAGCATACACAAATATACGTTTTATAGCAATACAAATCGCTGTGTGGAACTGACTGCCTTGATAAGAAATTATATCACCACTACTAACCCTTGAGTTAGAATTTTTAAAAAAGAAATCCTCCACA
Source organism: Myrmecophaga tridactyla (assembly GCA_004026745.1). Taxonomy (NCBI): domain Eukaryota; kingdom Metazoa; phylum Chordata; class Mammalia; order Pilosa; family Myrmecophagidae; genus Myrmecophaga; species Myrmecophaga tridactyla. Next base: position 66,301 of record PVIY010010059.1, on the reverse strand, counting down.
GGAAAATGAAAAGTCCTAGTCTTAGGTAACAATACACGGAAACACTTCAGGCTCAGGCAAGATCCCCCAATGGCAAAGGAATCTCCATGAAAAACAGCTTTCCTGCTATTGCACTGCAGTCGGTTTCGGTGGGACGTCAATGCCATCCTGGGGGATCCCTGACTCAAATGACAGATCTGGTACCGCTTCCCAAATGCACTCAGTGTTCTGGGGCTTCACTCTGGAAACTCCCACCATGATCAAAGGATTCCCAGCAGCAATCTCTCCTAGGGTTTCCCCAGGGCCAGAATATGTGCCCACACAAACCTCCTACAGCCTGACCACAGAGAACCTGTATTTTGTAAATTCTGGGAACTTCTATGAAACTTGTAATTGCACTTACTACTGCTACTCTTATGATCGCAAATGCTTGGAGACCCTGTGAAGGAAGGATGCAGGAGGCCCCAAAGCTTGGGGTCACCTAGCTCAACCAGGTGAGATTTACCCGCTCACCTCCAGGGGCCCAGATGAAGTGTTTAACTCAGGAGAATGGCTTTTCTCCTGTTCTTAGAGGGTTAAAACACAGGGGGCAAAACTAAGTAGAAGCCCCAAACTCTTTAGACATGGAACATATGTGCTAACTATTGTGGCACAACCAAGCCAGTCCAGTACAATCTGGCAACCGGAATTTGGGGAGTAGCTCCCGTGGAGCGGGTCTCATCACTAACCAGTTGCCCCACCGTGGATGCATGTGGGAAGCTTGGAGGGTCTCAGGGACAGGAGTGTGGGATGTGCTGGGAATGGTCTAGAGACCAGATCCATCTCTCAAGCACAAGGAAGCTTCCAGGAAGGCACGAGACCGAAACAGGAGATACAAAATAGACCCCTAGTGGATGTGGCTGCATTAGGATCACTATTTCCAGACTTAAAAAGACATATTATGAAATAAGTAAAATATACAAAAGAGAAAGGAGAAAAATATCATGAACCTCCACTTATCCACCACCCAGGATTATCAAATCCTAACATTTTACTATGTTTACTTCAGATATTTAAAAAAGATAAACACCACCACCTCTTCTTCGAGAGAACCTATGCATGAATGTGTCATTTACCATTTTCACATGGGTTTATACTCACATTACTAAAGTGTCTCTCTGCAAACAAAATATTGCTTTGCGTGCTGGCAACTGCTATGTAAATGACATACTGTAGGTGTTATCTGGCACTTTTTTTTTCTATTTGACTAAATTTTGTTTTTGAGATTTATTCACACAAATACATATAGCTTTTGTTCATTCGTGTTTAATTTTTATATATATTATAACTAGACCACAAAAAATTATCTCTGCTCTTACGAGGTGCATTTAGGTTTTTAAAATGCATGCTCCTCGCGTGGAGCCACAGCACGACCTGGATACTGGCTGCCTTGTGCCGCATGCACACATTTCCCTAGGATGGATTCAGAGAACCAGCCCTGCCGGCTGCAGGTGGGCACACCTACTCCATGCTGTCAAATGGCTCCCCAGAGGGGGCCTAGCTGCCTATGCCCCCCCAGCAGGGAAGCAAGGTGCTCCTTGTTCATCTTTTTCCACTTGTGCTATTGCCAAATTTAAACACACTGCCAGTAGGGTAGATGTGAAATTGCATTTCCCAGGTTAACTACTCCTTCAGCTCTCTTTGTGTGTTTACCTGTCCATGTTCTTTGCCCATTTTTCTACTGGGTTGTCTGCCTTTGTTTTTGCTTTTTCTGATCTGTAGGTGTTCTTTACATATTTTGGAAAGTAATGATTTGTTGTTTTAGACATGGTCAAGTCTGTAGCTTCTTCTTCAATTAATATACAGTGTTTTGGTGTAGTATTGCATTTTGACGTAATTAAATTTATTAATATTTGCCTTCTTATTTAATAGCTACTACTCCAGAGTCATAAAAAGACTGTTTCCTCTTACTTTTTAAAAGCAAAAGTGTCCTTTTCCTTTAAATTTAAATAATTTTTATCCATTTATGCTCAAAAGGATCAAAATGTCACAAAGTGAAGGATCTTCCAAGCACCCCCAGTTCCAAGCCTCCAGATTCCCTTGCTGGAGACAACTGTTAGGCACAAGTCATTTTACTATTATTTTCTTCTAAAATCTTTCCAGTTAGGTTTATAATCACCCAGAATTTATCTCTGCATATGACAGGAAACAGTGAAATAATTTTCCCCATTAGTTTAATTACTTAGAACCATTTTCTGACTAGTTTATTCTCTCCGCCACAGACTCACACAGTCATCTGTCACATCGAGTTTAAACTACACATGGATCTGTTTCTGGGCTATCTGTACTTTATTCCATCGGTATATTTATGCCCTGTATAGATGCCACATTCTTGGCTAATGCACCCTCCCCCCTCAAAAAAAAAATCAACTGGGAATTTTATTTGAACCATACTGAATTTACAGCCCAACTTAGAGAAAACTGGTATTTATACAATATGGGGGGCTTGCCATCAATGTACATGGTATGGTATAGCATTACATTTGTTTAAAGGTTCTTTTACACTTTCAGATCGGTTTTATGATTTGCTCCATAAAAGTCTTACACACTTTCTTTTTTAAAATACTTTTATTGATAAATCTTCATACACATACATTCTACACATGGTATACAATCAATGGCTCACAAGTTCACATAATTGTGTATTCATCACCATAACCATTTTTTAGAACATTTGCATCACCCCAGAAAAAAAAAAAAAAAAAAAAACTTCATACACACCATACCCCTTACCCCTCCTTCTCATTGACCACTAGTATTTCCATCTACCCAATTTATTTTATCCTTTGTCCCCCCATTAATTATTTATTGTTTCTAATATTTTTACTCACCTGTCCATGCTCTGGATAAAAGGAGAAACAGGCACAAGGTTTTCACAATCCCACAGTCACATTGTAAAAGTTACATCATTATAATCATCTTTAAGAATCAAGGTTACTGGAACACAGCTCAATAGTTTCAGGTATTTCCCTCCAGCCACTGCAATACACCATAAATTAAAAAGGGATAACGATATAATGCATAAGAATAACTTCCAGGATAACCTCTCAACTGTTCGAAATCTCTCAACCACTGACATTTTATTTTGTCTCATTTCTCTCTTACCCCTTTTGATCAAGAAAGCTTTCTCAATCCCTTGTGCTGGGTCCCACTCATCCTGGGAGTTCTGCTCCATGTTACCAGGGAGATTTACACCCCTGAGAGTCATGTCCCATGTAGTGGGGGAGGGCAATGAGTTCATCTATTGAGTTGGTTTAGAGAGTGAGGCCACATCTGAACAAAAGAGATTCTCTGGGGGTGACTCTTGAGGTCTAATTTTAAGTATGCTTAGCCCATCCTTTCCAGGAATAAGTTTCATAAGGGTGAACCCCAAGATCAAGGACTCCGCCTTTTGATTTGGTTTTCCCCACTGCTTGTAAGAATATGAGAAATTTTTCAAATGGGGAGTTGAATATTTCCTCTTTTCGCTCCAGTCTTCCAAGAAGACTGGATTACTCTGGGATATATCAGGGCATCACACTAACCTGGATCAATCAACGAGATCTCACATTCAAGATTCCATGTACTTATGGTTTAGGCACAATTTTTGCTGGTAGTAAGATTATTGCTACTTTTAAATGTATCAGAAAAAGATGCCTTTTGCAACTTACTTTTTCTGTTCTCCAATTACAGACAACCAGTGAAGTTATTCATTTTCACATATGTATCATTTACACAGCTATTAAGCTGAAATGTTATTAAATCTAGGAGTTTGGAAATTCTCTTACATTTCCTTTTAGATTGTAAATAAAAAACAGTATTGTTTCCTGCTTCCTAAACCAAATTCTCTCATTCCTTTTTCTTGTTTTATAAAGTTGGTTTAGAACTCAGATGCAGTGTTCAATGGAGATGGTGAGTGGAGCTTCCTCATCTCACCTGTAAGTTTCCAAGAAATTCTTCTAATGCTTCATTATTTATTTTCTTGACTGGAGGTATTTGTTAGAAATATTTTTATCACATTAAGCACATATCTTCTATTTCCAGTTACCATTTATTTTTCATAAGTGGGTACTAAATTTCAGCAAATGCTATTTCTTCATTGATTGGCATTTCCCCTTTCAAAACTAATATTGAATTACAATTATATATTGTCTCATGTTAACACACGGGTGGTTTCCAAAGTACAAGCACTCCTTGGTTACACTTCTTTTCTTTTTAAATACATCTCTAGATCTGGTTTATTAGCATTTGCATGTAAAATCTGTGTTAAGGGAAAAAATAAGAGGCCATGCTCACTGTTCCCAACTGGTCTTGGTATCAAGGTCATACTGGTATCAAAAAATGAGCCAAGGCTCATCTCTTTTTTTTCTGTTCTTTGGAACAGTTTAAATATAAATTGGGAATATCTGTTCTTTCCTGGTTTGGAAGAGTCTGCCTGTAAAACTGTCAGGACCTGGTGTTTTGGGATCTTTTCTTGGAGTGGGGAGGATGGGCAGAGAGGCTGATACTTTAAGTTATTTCATTTCAATGACGATTCTAGAATCAGCTTCTGGAGTTGTAATCCAATTGATATAATTTTTGTTATTCCTTCCTCCAACTTTCGTTAGTTTATTCTATTTTTTCCAAGTTTTAAAATGGGCATTTCTTAATTTTCAACCCTTTCTCTTTCCTTGTAGCAAATATTTAGAGCAAGAAGATTTATCTCTAGGTACTACGGTAGCAGCATCCTACTACTTGTGTCATATGGTAGTGTCGTTATTAATGCTTAGTTATAAAAATTTTCTAATTCCCATATGATTTCTTCTTTGACTTGTGAGTTGGCAGTATCTTAAGCTTTCTTAACATATGGAAGATTGAACTGTCATTATATGCATATAAATGTATGCATACACACACATATATAATAAACAAATCAACCTTAGTATGTGTGATACCCTGGAATTTTCTATGCCATTAAAACATTTAAAAAGGTTTTTCTTTCACAATCAACCAATTTGACTTTGAGGCCTACCAATCGTGTAGGTGTACAGTTTTGAAAAATACAGATTTAAATTATATGATGTTTGGTGAATTTTGCTAGATTGTGCTCAATTTTTTGTGGATGTTTTTTTGTGTGTGGTCAATTTTTTTAAATACATACGTACTCCGTGGAGTACAGGGTCAATTTTTCCTTGGAATGTTTAAGTTTATCTGGACTGGAGACTACCTCCCTGCGCGAAGATTAAAATTGTTAACATCTTCCTGATGAAGTGCTTGATATTCCCCCCATAATTTGCTCATCACTTCTTGCATCTCACTCTCACTGGGTCTTCCTTATTCCCTACATACTTTCTTGACTAGGGCTGTCCTTGATAAAACATACTCAGTCTTTAAAACCCTGAAAACATTTTCTCATTTCACTCCCATCTGTCAATGACATGTTGCCAGACAATCTCTAATTCCTTTATAACTTTTTAATTTCTCACTGCTTTGAAGATCCATCTTTGGGATTCTAAGGGTTCAAAATACTTTTAAGGTGTTTGTTTATTTTCATTTACCTTATTCAGGCTCACTGTGTTTTATGAATTTGAGGAGTCATGTCTTTCATCAATTCTGAAAAACCTTTGGCCATGATTCTTTGAAAGCCATCCTGCCCCTATTGTTTCTTGGCAGAACTACTACTTAGACCCTGAGCCCTCTGTGCTGCCACTTGGGAAAACAACTCAGACATATGTTTCGCTTCACTAATTCACTCTACAGCCAAATCTAACCAGCTCTATAATCAGTCCTTTCAGTTATTGTTTTTTCTTTCATGGTATTATTTCTTTGCCTTTTCTGTTTTTCATTACCTTCTTTTATGAATTCATTTTTAGCGGGGTTTTATTAGTGGGAATCCTGTATAGTCTGAGTTGTGGGCTCTCAAGGGCTATTTTATCTTTGTTTCCACTGGGCCCCCAGAGAAACAGCAACCAGGGACTAACTTCTACATGAGGCATGGGCCTCCTACTGCAAACTCTGGAGAGACTTGACTTCTCCTGCTCAGGTCAAACAGATAAGCTCCATGTCTTCTCCCTGAACCACTGGGCAAATGTTTTCTGGTCCGTCCTTATATCAAGGATTAAAGTTGTATATGGGGGTGTAAGGCAAGGCTCAGTTTCTACTCCCCACCTCAAACAAATCTTTGTTGCCATCATGGAAATTAAAACTTAAACCCCAAAATGACTCTGGCTGGCAATATCCCATCCTACCTTACCCCACCCCACTCCAGAGTCTGCTGAAGATATCCAATCTCTACCCCAGGGTCTGCTTACAGCTCTGGTCCCAGACACTCACTCAGCCTTAGTGTATGGTGTCTGGCAATCTCTTTGACTACTTTTAAATTCATCTGTACTTTTTAAAGAATGTTTGGAGAAGAGGGTTTTCAGCTCATTTCATCTAAATTTTTAAGTACTATCACAGGCTTCTTCCCCCAGAGCAACTAAAAGATGGATTCTGGAATAATTTCTCATTTTAAGAGAATGGAAATATACTGACTTCCCATTTTAAAGAAACAATGTTACTAATTTTAAAGGACTAAAACCCTAAAAATAGAAATGTATTCTATTATAAGCCTTTGCTTAGTCATCAGCCATTTCAGATTCAATTTCTACACTTAAGGGGGAAAAAACATAAAACTGACGTTTTTGTGTTTCTCCAAAATAATAAAATCATCTTTGGAAAAACAGGTATTTAAATAGGCCCAGACCTCCTTGTTGTCTTAATGTTAAATTGGCTTATGAAACTTACTGTGCAAACAGTCTTTACAATGACTTTATTTAAATATGCCTATGGTTAAGCTAACTAAGATATCCATTTTTGGTGGTTCTAAGTGTACTGTTTATTTTCTCAAACTAAAAAAATAAATATAAATAAATAAATAGGCCCACACCTTCCAAGAACTTACAAGAAGCCTAAAGCCTTCACCTTATTAATGAAGACAATATACCTAAAAGATAGGAATCAAGAATTCTGACTTATCATAATAGATGGAACAATTAAGATGTCCTAGCCCAGAACAGAATTCTGCAGTAGACACTAATCTCCCAGAAAGCAGGGATCTGTCTGTCAGTCAGGCATTGTACCTAATCAAACCTTAGCACATGAAGAAGTACTGAGTAACTAACTGTCTGCTGAATGAACGATGTCCTAAATGGCACGTTGGGATATTACTCTCTACGTTACGTGGTTGCTCTATGAAGACCAAATCTAGAAAGAGAAACAAGTAGCCCTGATAAAGAAAAATAATGCACACCAAAGAACCATACACATTTTGGGAGTTATTTCTTGATTCTTCATCATTTTATACTATTGCCAGTGATGTACAAGTTTCATTTTCTTTTTGTTGCTAGCATATAACACACACAGTTGATTTCTGATAGGGTGATTATTTTTCTAATACCCTTGCCAAACTCTTTTCTAGTAAGACGTGTAGATTTTTAAAACTTTTCTACCCATAAGTATATTACCTGTGAATGACAATTTTGTTCCTTTCTTCCCAACCTTCATACCTTTGCTTCATTTTTCTTGCCTTTTTGTACAGGGTAGGACTCAGAAGTAATTGCAGGAGGCATCCCTATTTTTCATGATTTCAAAAGGAAGCTCTAAGTCCTCACTATGTAGTGTGTTGCCTGCTACGGGCTTTTTGTAGATATCCTTTATTGGGTTTTTTTTTTTTTTTTAAAAGCTGTTTCTTATTCCTAGTTTGCGTGAATAGACATTAAATTTTGCGGGGGAGAGGGGAGTAGGTAGATGGTCCAGGAATTGAACGTGGGTCTCCCACATGGCAAGTGAGAATTCTACCACTGAGCTATCCTTCCACTGCTCTAGACATTGAATTTTATCAAATACTTTTTTGTATATATATATAAAGGTCATATTATTCTCCTATAGCTTTCCAGTTGGGAGATGAACATAAGCTCTTCTTTTGCATGGGCAGACACCAGAAATTGAACCCAGATCTCTGGCATGGCAGGCGAGAACTCTGCCACTGCGCCACCACTGCCAGCCCCCTAAACTCATTTTAAATGTACAACCAAGTTTACATTCCTAGCATAAATACAACGTAGTCATTTTATATACTGCTGGATTTGGTTTTGTTTGTATTGTCTTACATGCGATAGACTGTTAATTTTTTGTCCCACACTGTCAGGTTTTGTTAACAAGCTGGCATTAAAATGAATGGAGAGTGTTCCCACTTTTTCTTCTTTTTAAGGAATTTGAGAATAATTGGAACACTTAGTCTTAAAATGTGTAGTAGAGATAACCAGTGACACCATCTGGACCTGGCACTTTCTTTGTGAGAAGACTTGCAAACAAACCCAATTTCTTTATTAACTGTAGTACTATGCCGGTCTTCTGTTTCTTCTTGGTTAATAGTTATTTCTCTAGAATTTATTTATGTTGTCAGAACTTGCCATATAGAGACGTATCTGTGTGGTCAAGTCCCCTCCTCTGGATACTTCAGGTATTTTATGGCATCATATGTATTTTTTGGCACAAAGTCAAGCCGTTCATAACCACCACTTATCTTTTTAATGTCTAAAACACTGGTAGTGATGTCCCATTTTACATTCCTGATATTGGATATTTGTACATTTTTCTTGATCAATTTTGCTTGAAATGTGTCAACATTATCTTTTCTAAGAATGAAGTTTTGGCTTTATTGAGCGTCTCTACATATATTTGCTTTCTGTTTCATGTTTTCCTTATCTTTGTTATTTCCTTCCTTCTCATTGGTTTAGGTATATTTTGTTTTTTTCTGACTTCTTGGGATAGATATTTAGTTCATAAATTTCCATCTTTTCTTCTTTTTTAATGTATGTAACAGTATAAATTCCTCTGAAAATCATACTCTAGCTACAGCCTATAAATTTTGATAGGTAATATTCCCACTATCCTTCATTTTGAGACATTAAAATTTTCCATTATTTTCTCTTTGACCTATAAATAAATACTAAAAGTATATATATTTGGAAATTTTAAAAATCTCTTTATTCATATTTCTAGTTCAGATGAATTATGGTCAAGCAACATGCTCTGTAGAATTTTAATCCATTGACATTTTTTGAGACTTTAAGATCTAGGAAATGATCAATCTTCGAAAATTTTCCTTAGGTGCTTGAAAAGAATATGAAATGGTTGGCTGTGGCATTATATTCATACAGTCATACCAGACCACATTCCTAATTATCTTGTTCAAAAGCTATCTTCTTTATTGATTTGCCTGCTTAACTATCAATTACTAAGATGTGCTAAAATTCTCTATTATGATTATAGATTTGACCATGTCTCATAAATGTGCCAATTTCTGCTTTATATATATGACTGCATTCACAGAGACTCAGAAAATTAAAACTGCCAAATCTTCAAGCTCAATTGAATTTTTATCATAAAGTAACCCTATCCTTCATAATCACTGGAGTTTTTTTTTTTTCTGGCATTAAAATCTATTTAACCAAAGAAATTTTTTAAAAAACCTATTTAACCACACCAATTTTCTTTTAATAGTATTTCATAGTATATCATTTATCATTCTTTTACTTTTATTATTTCTGGCTCTTTAAACAGAACAAGAGTTGGATTCTTAAAATCTTTATAACTTAACTAGAATGATCAATTTACATTTAAAATGAATGCTGATATATTTGGGTTTAAATCTATAATCTTATTGCGTATTATTTCCCTATCTGTCCTGTCTCTCTATGTCTCCTTAGCTCTTTTTGGACTGCTTTAACATGGTGTATTTTTTCCCTCTGCTATTATGGAAGCAATACAGTTATCCTTTAGTAATGACCTTTTCAAAAAAAATAACAAGCAGGGTTTCCAGCAGTAAACAAAACCTTTATCCCCTCTCTGAACTAATTCCACTACCCCTGAAGTTAGATGTTACTGTTTTCAAGTATTTAATTCTCTCCTTTTTGTAGCCCTCAGCCTCTAAGGACTATTATAGTCTTTTACATTTATTTAGATTTGCCCCAATATTTACCACTTTCTTTACTGTTCATTACTTGTTATATCTTACTTTTTATCTGGCATCACCTTCCTTCCACCTCAGGAACATCCTTGAGAATTTCCTTTTGCAAAGATCTCTCAGTTAACTAATTGTCCTGGGTTTTCCCCATCTTAAAAATTATCTTCATTTCACCTTCACTCACTCTTGACTTTTGCCTCTGGTTGCTATGTCACTGCACTGTCTACATGTGGATTTATTGTTATTTATTCTGCTTGGTTTTTGCTTTTTTTTTTTTATTTTGATGGGTATCTCATCCATTCTGGAATATACTCAAGTCACATCACTTCAAATACTGCTTTTTGTCCATAATCTCTTTCTTCTCCTGGAACTCCAATTAGATAAACTTCTCAGTCTATCCTCCCTGACTCTTAACTGGTCTTCTAAATTATCCATCTATTGGTTCTCTAAGACAAATTCTGTATTTTCTTCTTTTGCTTTGGTTTCCAGTTTACCAATTCTCTTCAATTGTATCTAATCTGCAGGTAAATCCATCTATTGGGTTTTTAATTACAGTTAGTGAATTTTTCATGTCTGGAAGTTGTTCCTGGTTCCTTTTCAAATTTGCTAAATAATTTTTATAGCTTCCTGTTCCTTGCTGATATTTTCGGTCTTGCTGTTACTATAAACCTAGTACAGAATGCTGTTTTATAACCTGTCTAATAATGACGCTACCATTTCATGTTTTCACTGATTTGTTCCTGTGTGCCTCACTCCTCACTCACAGTGTTTCCTGAGTCCCTTGGGCTTGGTTATTCTGAACTACGGGACTGTTCATTTTCCTCTGAAAATTGCAAAAAAAAAAAAAAAAAGATCTACAACCCCCAGATGGGTTCCTAGTCCAGATAAGTACTGAAATCCAGAGGGTCCAGGCTTTCCAAGAACATCAACTAGTTCCAACCCCTTTATACCATATTATTGACACCGCTTTCTAACATGAAAAAGTTAGAATAGTCATACCCCAAATACCCCTAAAGAAGGGGAAAAGGATCAAAGGAGAAGTAAGAGTTATAACAGACTAGATAGGATTAACAAATGAGGATTAACAAATAGGATTAACAAATCATTAACAAATGATTCTGCTGAATCATTGTATTGATATTTCTTTTTAGTCTCCAGTGTCTTGGAGCAGCCAGAAAGCAAAACCTAAAATTGTAGAACTATAACTCATACCAAACTCTGAAATCTGTTCTATAACTACTTGTTACAGTGTACTTTGAAAGTTATTGCTCTTTTGTATGTATATTTCACAATTAAAAAAAAAAAAAACAAGAAAAAAAAATAGGATCAAGAGGCAATCGTTCAAAGACCTGACTGATTCTGGATTGACCCAGAGGTACTACCTTGTGTAAAGTACAGAATCAGCTGAAGAGTCTCCTACCACCCAGGTCATGTGATCTCAGGATGCCCCTTCCACCCACCTGGCTCTGCCCTGCACAAGCAGCTTTCTTTGGAGGGCCCTGGGAGAGAGCTGGGTGGGAGGTAGAGGGGCTTCCTTTTAATTCACTTTCCTCCTGAAGGTACAGCAAGTTGGCCAAATGCCCGAGGGTTGTGATTACCCTCCCAAGTGACTCACTGAAATTCTGGACTCCCCAGTATCTTTTTCTTCTAAGTCACCATGTACTTTTCAAAAGGTGGTGGTGGTGGTGTAGCAAAATATTCACACCCCTGACAACCCAGCCCACCTATCACCAGAAACGCCCCCTCCATCTTCAGTATCTGGATTGTCACCTGTAACCAAATCAAATCCTAACCAATTTAACTCTTAACGAGAAAAAGGGATAACCTGGCTGTTCTGGGGAGATTTCCAAATCTAAGCATGGGCATACAGGGACCCAAGGAGGAGGGGTGCCTTGGGCTTGGAACAAGGCAAGGATTCCAGGAAGTGGAATTTCAGGTTAGAAATATGTGTGCCAGGGCCAAAATGAAGTCTGGTATCTGACCTGCCAGTGCTCTAAGAAATCCACTTAATCTTAAAATGAAGAACTCAACCTCAAAATAAGAGCTCTGCTGAGCTTCTCCCTTGGTTTAACTCATGGGAGGGAAGATGCCTTTCCACTCTGATTTGTGATTTAAGGACAGCAATCGCTCATCACCAATAAAATCTTACCCATGTATTCTCTTTCACAGCATCTTTGCAAAGTCCCATCTCTGATTAAAGAATCCCACCAGCCAAACATTTCCATCTCTATGAAAGAAGAGAACTTCAACATGAGTGAATTATTTACTTATTATCAATAGTAACAATCTTCATTCTGGTCATTTTTTTAACATCAGCCATTTTATAATACTTTCTAATCTCTCATAGACTGCTGGTGGGAGTATAAATACAAGCATTTGAGGAAAAAAAGTCTGGTACTCTCTTCTAAAGCTGAGCCCTGCAATTCCACTCATCAGAAACATGGACAAGTCTTCACCAAAGACAGGGGCAAGACTGCTCATGGCAATATTATTTACAATAACCTCGAATTACAAGTGCAAAGGTGCAGTAAAACATAAATTGTGGTGCATCAACACACTGGGATATTATACAACAAGGAGAATGAATGAATGAACTACCACTACTGCAAAATGGTGAATCTCACACATGACACAAAAGGGCATAAAGCTTATTACATAAAGCTTAAACACAGGCAAAACTAAATGGTGGTGTCAGAGATCTGGAGAGCAGTTACCCTTGGGGATGGGAAGCAAGTAGGATGGAGCAGAAAAGGTGCTTTTGGGGGAAGAAGCTGGGGCAGGGGAGGGGATGCACAGGAAGAACCTGTTGAGCTATACAAACCCATGTATATTTAACTTGTAGAGTTAAAGCCTCCAAGTCATTTTCGGTTGGAAATGTATCAAATGGCTCTGGCGGGAGAGGGGGGGAAGGGGGGAGTGAGGGGACATCTCCATGCCTGAAGAGTCCCTGCGATGTTACTGTCCCCTCCTAGCTCTCCTGTCTACAGATAAGATGTCGCCCCTACCTGAGAGTGGAGGTAGCTGAGGACTGGGGTCAGGGCAGAGTCATCTCCTGACTAGAGAACAAGGGCACCCACATACCTGTGCTTGGTCACAAGGCCATGCTAACTGCACTATTCTCAGGAACTTCTTAAAATCTGTACACAAAGGCGGGGGGGGGGAGCAAATGATGCCAGAAAAGAGAGGTGGAGCCTAAGATTCTGGCTCAAAATGACCTTATAAGTGTCGCCAGCACATCACTAATAAAACTTTTCATTAATGGTTTCAATAATTCATTTATTCTTCAACATTGGCTCCTTCCCTGAATCACTGTGATTAGTATTAAATTCTGAAAATTATGGTTCTTTCTAATTACTACAAATATTTAGAACTAACAAGGAAATGGAAATGTATTCCATAGAAATAAAGCTGCACCTAATTCCTAGTCAAGATCAGTCTTAATTTAAACAAACAATTTTTGATTCAGATGAATTGTATATTTTAACCACTGAATGAGAAGTTCCAGAGAACCATATCCCATGGCTTGGAGCTTTCACCTTTCCAGGTAAAGCAAGATCCTCCCCCTAGAAAGGAGGATATACTTTTCATTTATTTGCCTAAAAGCAAAAGTAAGAATAGAGAAGAGAGATGGAGCATGGCCTGGCCTCGGCTTTCATACTCAAGTTCTCTTAGAAAAAAAGAAACAGCACCAGGTGAAGCAGGGCTTTACTTTTATCTATTCCTTTTGGACCTCAGTTTGACAAAATCCAATCAAAAGCGAGAATGTGGTGTCAACTAAAAGGGAATTCTCCCTCCTACCACTAAGGAACACTGTTTTTGCTCACTAAACACAAAATCCACCTCTTTCCAGAGCAAGCCAGCATACTGTTCAAACCAAAAATAACATCTTGCTTCTTGGTGAGTGTGTGGTCGGCTAGCCCCACCTTCTGCTCAGCCAGACCGGGAAGGAGAGGATGCTCGGTGCCTGGGGGAAGTGGGCAACACTGGGAGATACAACTGGCCGGGGGGTTCCAGGCTCCTCGGAAAGAACCAGCACCCGAGCCTCTCCTAACAAGTCACAGCAACCCCCCGGACTCTGCAGGCAGAGCAGGGATGGGCCACATTTGACGCCATCTGCTATGAGTGATTGTCAATTTCTCCACCGAGTCTACCTGGATGTAATCCAACAATCACTTGCATTTGGCTTTGGAATATGCTTTTGTGTTTATATCTGATGTTCTAGGAATCCAGACTACTTCAGACTAAATAATAACACACTTTCAGAAAACGAACAAGCACTTGAAAACCATTTCTCCTCAAAGTTCAGCAAAGATAGGCATCCACTGGGTGCCTGTCACTGTTCTGGACACTGGGATGCCTCAGGGAACAAAACAGACACAGGCCTGTGTTGGGGGCACCTAGGTTCTTTCTAGTGGGGGAGACAGACAAGTAAGTGACATATACAGAATGTCAGATGACAATATTATGATGCAAAGTGAGGCAGAGAATAGAACAGGGAGAAGGGGGTAGCTTGGAGAAAAGCATGTGATTATAAATAAGGTGGCGAGGGAAGTGACACCTCACTGACCTGAAGGAGCTGGGGGAGGAGCCAAGTCACCATCTGGGAGAAAGCTACCAGGTAGCAGGACGGGCATGTGCAAAGGCCCTGAGGCAGGAGCTTAAGAGACAGGGAGGAGGCCAATATCATTGCAGCAGAGGGCAAGGGTGGGGGTGAAGGAGTGAAGCTAGAGAAAAATTGGGGCCCTGGAGGCCACTGTAAAGACTTCAGCCAAGGAGGTCTTAAACAGAGGGCAACACTTTAGTGGCTACCAAAATACACAAGACTAGAGGTGAGAGGGGTTTGGATCAGGATGGTGCCAGGAGAGATGATGAGAATGGTCAAATTCTAGGTGCGTTTTGAAGGGATAACTGATGGGTTTTGCTGATTTGGGGACACAGGCATGAGGAGATAAAGATAAACTGAGCTTTGTGGCTTTAACAACTGGAAGGAGGGAGCCATCTGGTGTAATTTCATTTCACTTGAGGAAACCAAAGCCCAGGGAGAAGGGTCATGTCCAAGGTCACACCACTTATTTCCAGGATTAGAACCCTAACCTGGGCTTCTCCCACAGCTCTATGCCACAGCTCAGCAGAAAACAACCAAGCCTACACCCTGAGGCTTGCTCTCAACTGCTAGAACAGACAGGGCACCCCAGCAACTGCCAGACAGGTAACTTAATCACAGTAGATGCTGGTGAAGAACACACACTCTGCCCACAGAGGACAACCAGTTAAAGGTTGCCAGGCAGGAAAGCAGTCTTGGTGTGGCCAGAAATTCCCATTTTTTCCCCAAGAGAGTCCCCAAATTAAGATCTTATAAAAAAAAAACTCTCCATTTTTAATTGGTGGCTCAAGCGTTTAATAACATGCAGTTGACAAAAACAAACACTTGTGTGGGCAATGTTCAGTCTGTGCAGGCCACCAGTTTTGGAAACAGTCTCAAGACAGCCTAAAACAAATTTATTCCTTCACACCTTGTCCGGGGATGGGGTTTAGAGTTAAAGGTTTGTATTTAAGATGGTATTTCATTACAGCCTTTGAAGCATTGGATGATATTCCTTATCACTATAAATAGATGAAAACTTCCGGCACAATCTCCATGGCCCTCTTTTCTGACCAACAAAAGTTTATACAGTTGCCCATCATTCATGGTTCTTCATTTAAAGTTAACTTTGGTTTTACATTTATTGTACACTGAATATTAACAAGCCCACCAGTACAGCCGACCGAGAATTCAAAATTCTTCCCAAACACTATCAAATGAATCCTTTCAAGGTTATGGAATATAACAGAGCTCTGAAAATAGCCACTGGCCCAGCAAACAATTTATACCAGTCAAGTATGAAAACTCCAGCATTTGGAATATGTAAAGGTTTGGGGGAGCTGGGTAGCTATTCCAGCCCTGTCAAAATAATTTAAAAATTACAAATGGCTCTTTATAAATTAAAGTTACTTTCTATTGCTAGATAAGTGGGAGAGACACGCTACTTACGGTGCTTAAAAAACACACAGAGTAGATATGTCTGGGTTTTAGAACTTGGGAGTCAAACTGTTTTCAGGAGACTCATTCTGAATTTGTCTGCCTTAGAAAACAGTCTCCTAAGTCCCTGAGTTAATTTTCTATAATGTTAAGTGGCCCTCCTTGCCCGGGCTCTCTCACTTAGAATTAATATTTACTTTCACTACAAGCCATATGCTGTCTACTTAATACCCATCCATTTTCCAAATGTGGTACATTTGACCATTTTGATGCTGCTGGTATTAGGTAAAAATCTCCAGGGCAGGAACACTGTGCCCAGCTCCTTTTTTTTCCCCCTCTTGGTATGCAATTTACAATGCATACAAAGATAAAGGAAAGAATGCTCTCTGAAGGGAATAGCTTATTAGGCTGAACCACTAATCAACTGTGTTTGACCTAAAAATGGGCAATTTCAGATGGCTGGACATAATATTTCTAAGTGATCAAGAAGAATGGGGACTTGAACGTTTAGAGAATTCAAGCTAGATCTAGACCCACGCTATCCAAAAGAACTCGGCAATGATGAAGTGATTTAAATCGACACTGACCAATGTGACTCTGAATACTTGAAGTGCGGCTAATATGACTACGAAGACAAAATTTACATTTTAATTTATTTGAATTTACATAGCTGCACGTGCCTAGGAGTGGCCTTACCGGACAGCACAGCTCTAGGCAGAAGCTTCTTCAGCAAGGACTAGGTCCTAACTTGTTTATATTTATAGTGTTTCCAGACCCCGCACACAGTAGGCAGTTGATAAATTAAACGAAAAGCACCTTCTTGTACCTCCACCTTTTACAACTCATTCCCTGTCTTTCTTCTTCTGATGCTCTTAATTTTGACCTTCTTGTTATATGTCCTCCATGGGGAAGTGTGGAATTATTCAACCCTGTAGAAGTAAGACCTTTCGGAAAGGCTGGCCCATATCACCCAGCAGCTGGGCCACAGGGACGAGCCTGACAATCTGACCTGCTGAGCCTCCACGTTTGCATCCATCAAATGGGAGCAACACAACTGCTCATGAGAACAATAGTGGGCTTGTCATCATGAGGCCCAAGAGTACGCCAAGGTGGTTCTAATTTTAAACAGAAAACCTTAAAAACCAACTTGGGCTCAGCTTCATTTTTTCCAAGAAAGTGCAATGGCTACAGAAAACATTTTAACAGTAAGGCTGTCTACTTCATTTCATCAATATTTACTGTGTATCACCAGACCTTAATCACTGCAGCCTGGGATATACAGAGATGGATGGATAGTTCAGTCCCTGCCTTAGTAATTCTGACCATCATTATTTTTTTTCTTCCAAAACAAGATTTTAGCAAAGAAAAATCTGGTGTCTCAAAAGGACTGTTGACTCCCTGTCCATGTGCTATTCATCTATTAGTCAAAGTTTCCAGGGATAAAAGAACAAATAAGAAGAGCCAGGGGTCTCTGCTAAATAATAAATCAATATTCCAATTATATCATTTGCATTCAACCATTTAAACGGAGTTTGGTGCTATATAATTATTGCAGTTTGTGGAGTTAGGCTCATTTAGGCAGAGCATCAGTGTGACTCAATGATTCAGGATTTATTTAAAACTTTCCCATCACCAAAATAATGCATACACTATACTAACTTCTTAATCTGTTTATGGAATTCAGAGGCTGATTTCTAACTATAAAAGAAAAGCACCCGCTAAAACATAGCACCTAAAGTGCTAACCACAGGGAACCCCTTGCTTCCAAATCCCAACGTCCCTGTCTTACCCCAGCCAGGTGGACCTCCTCCCCGCTTCAAATGGCTCAGGACTCCTGCCAGCCAAGCTTCCTGCTCCATGTAAAGGAAGTCTTTAACCTACTAGAAGGTCTGCCCCCACCTTTCTTCCTCTACTTAAATGGGGAGGGAAGTGGCATCTCCGGACCTCAGAACCGGAAGCTTCTTTCTAGAAGGGAAACAAGTTGGCAGGTCACAGTGGGCTGACCTTTGGAGAGTTCATAAATGACTTTACGACATCGCCACAGTAAGGCACACACTGTGGGATCACCGAGATTTCTGCAGGTACCACTAGATCAATGGAAAGTTAAGACAAAAGAAGGCAAGAAGGAGGAGGAGGGAAGCAGGGATGGTGGGAGACCTCTCCCTGAGTAGAGGTGATGTAAATTTGTAGCTGTCGCTCCTGGGAATGCTGGACCTCAGTCTTTGGGGACATCCAGCAGCTGCAATTGTGAACAATCCCCAGCCAGGAATGATGTGAGGCTCTACTGGCCCAGAAAATACTATAATACTATCTACAGGCCCCCTACCCCAAGGGAGAGTGAAGTGAAGAAAAGAAAGCTGACTTTCCTTCAAAGGAGGTCCAGGGGAGAGCCTTGCAGTTTCATTTCCATGGTACTTCCTGGTCTCCCTAGACCTCTCATTTCCAGGGAGTTATTGCCAAACTTCCTTCTGTTTGCACAAAGTCCCAGTGTTCCCTAGCACTTCCCTGCAAACTTCTCCTGACCCTAGGGTGGTACTACCTCCAGGGTACAGATAAGGACCCTGAGGTAAAGTGCCTTGAGCAGAGGCAGGGTCAGTAAGCTGAGTATATGGCCTAGAACTGAGACCCTGTGACCCAGGCAGATGCAAGCCCCAAGTCCACAGAAGACCAGCTGGACCTCCACTGCCACCCTCTTTCGAAGCTCCCGTGTGCTGAAAAGCTCATTCCAACAGTAACAGCCAATATTTGTTGAATACTTCCTATATGTAGCGGGTCTTCACAGCTTGTTTGAAGTAGAAACCACTTAGTAACCCCATTTTTTAGACGGGGAAACTGAGACCCTGGGTCCAATAAGCGGCTGGAGGATTTCCTGGTGAGCGGGATTTCAGGAGCCTATTCTCTTAACCACTTTACCACGGAGAGTTACAACTGAGGTATTACAATTGGGGGTGGGGGTCCCTGAAGCCTCAGATACCCTACTGAAAGCGCGGGTCCCCAACTCGCCCTCCTCTTCCTTAGGGCGCAGCCACGGGAGCCTAGTGGGCCGGGGCGGGCACCAGGCCGGGTGCCAGCGCCCTTGGCCGGCCGGGCCGGAGATGCCTGCTTCCGCCCGGGCCTGGCACCGAGGGCCCATTCAACTGGGTCTCCGGGGGTGGGAGTAGGGGCGGGCAGGGACCGGGATGCCCCGTCCCCCACGCCGGGCGCCGCGCGGCCTCGCCGGGGAAAACGGTGCCCCCAACCCCGCCGCCAGGGGGCGCAAGGACAGCCTCCCGCACTCGGGAAGTTGCCACCGCGGCCGCCCGGATCCCGGACGCTGCCGCACCCCCTCTCCACTCCCAGGCCCGCGCCCCAGGCCCACGCCGTCGGGGCCGCTGTCCTCGCTCCGACCCCGCAAACACCAGCAGGTCGCGGCCGAATACCCCATTCAATCCCGCCCCCCGCCGCCCCGGCAGGCCTCCACCGCCTTCCGCCCGCCCCCCCATCCCCCTCCGGCCCGGACTCCAGCCCGGCAACGTCATCCGGCCGCTTCCCGAAACTTAACCCCTTCCTCCGCCAGCTGTGCGCCGCCCCGCCCCGCCGCCAACTTCTCTGCCCAACTTCGGGGCGCTCGGGGCGCTCGGGCTGCCCGACGGCGCGGCCAGGAGGAAGGGGGTCCCACGCCAGCGCCCCTCGCCGCGCCACGGCCGCTGCGGTTCCCCCGACGGCGAGGGCGGCGGGGTCTCGCTGTGAGGCACACCAGCCGACGCCACTGCGTGGGGTTCGGCCCTGGCCCACGCTCCCCCCCCCACAACACTCGGCCAGCCCCGAGGGTCGGCGGCCGCGGCGGCCGGGGGAGGGGCTGCTAAGGAGACGTGTCACTCGCGGGCGGCCGCCCCGGACCCGGCGCCCCGACGGCCCGGCCCGCGAGCAGCCGCTGCAGGGCCCGGCCAAGTTTCTCACCTGCAGCCGGGGACGCGGAAGGGAGACCGAGAGGGCAGAGCCGCCGCCGCTGCGGAGCCGGCAGAGAGGAGCCGGCCGAGTCTACCGAGAAGCCGCCCCAGAGCAGCTGCAGGCGCCGCGACCCCGACGCCGTCCGCCCCGTCTGCCGTCCGCTCCGGCCGCTAGCTGGCTGCGTGCGCGCGTGTGGAGTCGTGGCACTTTCTGCCTTGGAGCTGGCGAACGGCCCCCTCCGCCAAGATCGCCGCCTCCTGCCTTCCCCACCCGGGCCAGCCATTCATCGGACCGCCTTTCCCTATTGGCCCGCGCACCGCCACTCCGCCGGTCGCCAGCCAGTCAGGAAGCGGACAGCCGGGCCGCGGGGGCAGCCATTGGACAGAGAGGAGGTTCTCCGCCTCGGCCAATGGGAGAGGGGAGGAGCTGCGGGAGTCGTGGTGGGCGGGGCAGGGGAGGGCGGGGCCGCGCGGCGCGGCTCTCTGCCTTGCGCGGGGGCGGGGTGGAGCCGAATGGTCCCGCCCGCGGAGGTGGAGGGTGTAGCCAGTCAGCCCCGCCCACCCCGGCCCACGGCGCCGCTCGCAGGCGCAGATTGCCGGCGGGCTGTGCGCAAGCCGACCGCTCCCTGCTACAGGCGGGAAGTCGAGGGTTCGAATCCCGACGGCTTTGGGCTGACGTGGCGGCGGGTGCAGCCCTGGGCAGGGTTGCGCAACCCGCGGACTGCCGGGGGAAATACTTCATTTAAACCCAAATGATTTCCCCCGAAGGAGCGACCCCTCGGGCCTCCTGGAGAGAGAACACATTCTGCTGGTGTCAGCCCTGGGAGGACAACGTCCTTACCTTCGAAGAGATTGCAGTCAACCCCGGGAAGACTCCTTCAGTCAGTGGAGGAATTGCGGGGGAAGGGCGCAAGTGAGGGAGAGTGGGCGTTTTTGCACCCACGCCTTGTGTGAGATCTTGTCCAAACCACAGTCGGCAGAGTATTAATTACAATCCACCTTACGGTGTTTCTGCCCTGAGAGAGTGCACCTATTTCCCAGAAAACTGAGCAAATGGGATTTCGTCATTATATGACTTTCCCCTACTATTAGACCACGTTTTCTCTTCATAACCGAATGTGTCAACTGAAATAATTTTAGGCCATTATATCAGAGTCTCTTAAAGTTAAGCCTTTGAGTGTGAGCCAAAGCCAGCTTCTTTGAAATTCAAGTTTCTGAGAGGTTGCTGCAGCGGCGGCTCAGGCCCACCCCACTTCCTGACCCCTGTGGTGGCAGAATCCTCTTCTAACGCCTCTTTGACTCGCACCCGCGTTTCTCACTAGTCTTTACTCATTTTTTTTAGAAAGATGCGGCCTGAGGGAAGACGGAGAGGCTGGGTTGAACTGCCCGTTCCATGTTCCTAATATGCAGTTCCTCAGCACATTAATGATGAAATGAGAATCTCCACGTTGAAATAAAAGTTAAGAATTTCAGCCACTAGCTAAGTTGCATTTGAGTATGGGTAAGCCATTCCCCCTCTCTGAACGTGGGTGTGCTCCTTCACCAGGGAAATTCGCTGCCCCCTGAGGGTGTTGGGGAGGAAATCCATCCATTCGTTTGTTACCAGTGTTTGCGTGCCTGGTGTGCCCTGCCGGACTGGCTGATTTTGATGACCTTGCTGCCGGCAGGGACCTTCTTCATCTCCTTTACTGCTTCGTCTTTGTTTAGATTTTCCCAGAAGCAGATCCAGATGGGGGGATTTGTTGGTCATCATGGGAAACCCTCGTGGAGAAGTGGAGAATGAGACAGGGATGAGAAGGAAGCAAATAATGAGTGTGATACCAAACAAGTTACTGCTGTGGACAGCCAGGGCTCAGGATGGCTGGGGAATACCAAGAGAAGGTGTAAAGCACACCCCAGAGATGTCCCACCTGGGGGGCAAGGTAGTGGGGCTACTTATCCACCCACTCCCAATCCTGGTTGACTGGGCTTCTTCATTGGGTGGGGAGTGGGGAGAGAAGCAGCTGCTTGCAGCAAGAAGCCGTTGGCAGCGGTGAGTGCCAAAGGGATATGGAAGGAACCACACGCTGTCTTCTCCACAACTGATCCGAGGGCCTAACACGATGCCTGCACAGAGCAGAGGTCCAGGAAATACGGGTTCCATAAATATCATTAAGTGAATGATGGGATTACAAAGTCCCTAGGAGTGAGGGGTGTTTACAGAAAGGGGCTCCCTTCTGTTCCCGCCCTCCCATAGTTCAATATTTGCTTTGGCCTTTAGATAACACACTCTTCAATATGTAGGAGTGGCCTGGCAGGAGCCTAAGCCTTTCCTGCTGCTGTGCCCCTTTTCCTCCCATGGCCGCCCCCAGCTGTGCTTGGGACTCCCACACTGTCATCCTCACACACTTTTGAGCAGAGAATTCACCCTCCCTCCACCAGGCTGGCTGGGGCGAGTCATCCTGCTCCCTGTCCTGGGATGTGTCCTGCCTCACCAGACACTGCTGTGGCCTGCAGACTCCATCCTTCACCCCGCGCGACCTCATTAGGGTGTTTCAGCCTTGCCCCCTGCCCAGCTGTAATCTGGGAAAATTCAGAACCCCCACCAGGACTAGCCAGACAGGGAATGCCTGTGCGGGGAGTGAGTGGCTCCTGGCAGGCTCCTGCTTCCTGGGGCTGCCAATCACTCAGCCCTCCAGCAGCAGCCTGGGATCCCAGCTCACGGTCCAGCCACCAGGCCAGGACTGCTGGGTGCCAGGCACCAGGCCAGAGCCTGTAAAACAGGCCCCTGCTGTCCCCCAGGTGGCAGACCAGTGAGGGGCTCTCACGGGAAAGCAGGTAACAGCAACACCATGTTGCAGTGTGGACATGGGGAGAGACCCATGGTAATCGGGGAGCCCGAATTGAGTCACAGTGGGGGTGACCTAGACTGAAGAGGACAGAAGAAGGGACAGTGGAAGCATAAAGGAGAAGCAGGAGTTAGGGAGGCCAAAAAGTGGGGGACGGGTGCACCTGGGAGGGCAAGTGGGGGTGAGTCGTGGCTGTGTGAGACAGCCTGGCCATGGGACAGCCACAGGTTGTCACGTATTGCCAGAGTCTGGCAGCCCAACACTGATGCTAAGGAGAGCTCTGCAGGTTGAAAGGAAAGGACAATAGGCAGTAGATCAAAGCCACACAAAGAAATAAAGGTTTCTGGTACTGTAATGACAGGGTAAATAGAAATGTCTGTAATACTGTATTTTGGGTTTGTAACTCCACTTTTTACTTCCTGTGGGATCGAAAAGGCAAATGTATAAAATGTGATGGGTGGGGTTGGGACTCATAATGTATAAATACGTACTTTGTGACAAGAATGACATAAAGATGGGGGTCAGAATATAAGTTAAGTTGGTGTCAACGCAAATGAGAATGTTACAGATTTAGGTTGTTAAATTTAAGCCCCATGGTAACTACAAAGAAAATATAGGAGGTTATGCAAGTTCATGGAGTCAAAAATTAGAGTGCAGGCTTCTAGGGATGGGGAGAGGGCAAGGAAGGTGGGGAGTTAATGTGTAATGGGTGTAGGTCTATCTGGGGAGATGGGAAAGCAATGGTTGGTGGTGAGGGAACTGTGATATTGCGAATGTGATTAATCCCATAAAATGGTATGCTTAGGAGTGGTTGAGATGGGAAAGTTTATGTTGTATATATGTTCCCACAATTGAAACAAAGAAATAAAGAGGCGCTAAAGAGATAATGACAACTAAATGCAATACATAATCCTGGATGGAATCTAACAAAGGAGGAGAAGATGCTCAAATTTGGGGGACATATGAAAAAATCAGAATATAGACCATAAACTTTATATCAATGTTAAATTTCTTAAACTAGATAATTGCACTCAAGGTGATTACACAATGAATGTTCTTGTTTTAAGGAAATGTACTTGCAGTAATGTGTTCAAGGAGCACAATGTATACAACCAATGCTCAAGTGTTCAGAAAATGGATTGATAATAGACAGATGGGTAGATTGATGGATGGATAGATAGAATGATATGGCAAAATGTTAAAATTGGTGGATCTGGGTATCTGGGAGCAGGGGGGACAGGTATGTTGGAGTTTTTAGTATGAGGGATATATTTATAACTATCCTGTAAGTTTGAAAATATTTCAAAATAAAAAGTTTTTTTAAATGATTTACTAGATTTTACATGTGTATTAAGTAAAAAATGAGAGCATTCATATTAGAAAAAATTAAACATGAAATACTAATTACCTAGTATGGTCCATTTGCACACGACAGTGCTTTGCTTTCTATTACTAAATTGCGAATATTGTTTTAAATGAGCAGGTAAAAAGGGGAGCATATATAACATCTTCCAGCTTAAGCAGAGGTTTTGCCGTATTAATAGCTAGTAAAGGATAAGAAATGACAAACAGGGTAAGATGTAATGCAAAAACAAAACGGTATTTATAACAATATATAACATTTTTAGATCTTATCATTTGCCAGGCACTGTTGGCGATGCCCTATAAATATGCAAAGTTACCTAGCCCTCAGAAAACTCTTGATAGGGCTATAAGGTTATTATCTCTGTTTTAGAGATAAGGCACAGAGAAGTTCAGTAGGATGCCCATTGTCCCTGAGCTAAGAAGAGGTGGAGCATTTGGCCCCAGGGTCCATGCGGACCACTGCCCCCAGGGCCTGGTCTCTGAAGGTGAGCAGTACCAGTCGGAGACACTTGAGCCTAGCCTGGTGGTGGTGGCAACTCAGGGAAGGTTGTGTGATCCTGCAAGAGCCACAGTCACTCTTTTGGCTCTGTCTTCAGGGGATTGTGATGCTCAGCGAGGTTGGGGACCACTGGGTTGGTAGAACGTCACAATAGCTCAGGGGAGAGGTGATGAGGGCTTGATCGGGGCACTGGCAGGGGTGGGAGGTGCAAGAGGAATGTTCAGGGGTTGAACTCAGTGAGGCTTAGAGACCAGGAGTATGAGGGAGAGGGAGGAACTCCCTGTGAGCCCAGTTTCTACCCTGAGTGACAGGGATCATGGCGTTGTCATTGCTGGGGGCAGGTCATGCAAGAGAATGGACGGGTGGAAGACAGGATTTGCGGGAAAGTGGTGTTGTATTCAATTTTGACCTGTTGAATTCAAGGAGACCGAGGGAAGTCCAGGTGGAGATATTGTTTCTGTGGATCTGAAGCTCAGGATCATGGCCTGAGTCAGTGATAATTGGAAACCTAAGCATGCTGGCGAAGTTTCAGAGCCCAAGGGCGGAGGCGATCACACATATTGTGTAGAGCCAGGAGCCGTTAAGGCTAAAACCAATGCTTGAGTTCTGGACAGAGAAAGGAAAACCAACAACAGTCTGTATCAACCAGCTTCTGTTGTGTAACAAACACTCCTTAACACCATGGCTTAAAACAACAGTCATTTATTGTGAGAGTTTACACAACTATGGGTCAGCTGAGGGCTAAGCTGGTCTTGGCCAGCTCACTCATTGGGTTTTTAGATGGGTGGAGGGCTCATCTCTTGTCAAGGCATGGTGGGGGCACCTTAGAAACACTGCTCTGTTTGGTGCTCTCTTTCTCCTGGGGTCAGTGAACCGGGGGAGGCATTTCCTTCTTGTGGTGCTGGTTGGAGCAAAAGAAAGCAAGCAGAGACACGCAAGGCCTCTTGTGGCCTAGACTTGGAGCTGTGTCACTTCCACCTCATTCAAAGCACATCACATGGGCTTGCACAGATTTGAGGAAAGGGGAATTTTAAGAAGGCATGAAGAAATGGCACCAATGATGCAATGTACCACTGAACCCAAGAAGGAAAGATGGAAAAGGCAAATCAGGACAAGATGGGGTCATAGAGAGGAGAGAGTTTTAAGAAGTGAGGAATAGCAAGGACTGCTTAATGCAGACTGAAAACCCACCAAGATAAAGACTGCACAGTATGTGTTGAATGTGGCAACTCAGAAGTCGCTGGGGATCTTTGAGAAACAGTTCCAATGGAGGAGGTAGGCAGAAGGGATGAGAGGGGAGGAGGCAGAAGGAACACGTACCCAGCAAATACTTACTCAGTACCTACTCTGAGTCAATTACTGTTCTAGATACGGAGACAAGCTGGAGGTAACATGCTAGTGGTGAGAGAGACAGTAGGCTGTCAGCCAATAAATAAGCAAGATGAATCAAAATGGTGCAAAGGGCTACGAGGAAAAGAGAGGGTTCAGTTGACGGACGGTGATAGGGGATTTGAGGATGATGAGCACAGTGGATGTAAAGAGAAACCTTCTCTGGAGAGGGGACAATTGAATTGAGAATTAGATGATGAAAGAATGCTAGTTTTGTCTCAGGTAGAAGGAAGAGTAAGTACAAAAATGCTGGGATAGGGAAGAGCTTAGAAGCTGATTCAGGGAGCAAAAACAAGTCTGTGTTGGTGGAGCTTAAGGAAGAAGGAAAAGGTATGGGATCAGTGAGGCAGGAAGGTACTAGATCAGGGAGCATTTGTGATGTGATGTGATGTGAGGCCACCTGGATGGAGGACTTTCAGCAGGAAAGAATGCAATTCGATCTGCATTTTATAAGATCAATTGGCAGCTGTGTTAAGAATAGACAATGCAGTGGAGGATTTGGGATTACCAGTTAAGAAGCTATTACAAGATTCCAGGCAACTTATGATTGTTGTGCTGGCTCTCAGATGCAGGAGGTGGGGAGAAATTCCCTCATTTGTAGCATTTGCCAATTTCTATGGTGTAAATATCCCCATTGTGGCTGATTGCAAGTTACCGAGTCACTGAACACAGAGGTAGGAAGAAATGGGCATCAGTAACACATCATTATGTGGTACTTCCACCATGAAACATGCAGAGACAATACATGTGAATAACCTCAAGAGCACAGATAACAGTAAAATGTAGTGAAATATTTAGGAAGTGATGAGTTTTGAGTATTTATTACTTTTGTGGGTTTCTTGGAGCAAATAATTTTTAATGTGTTTTCTTTTTTAACAAATACACTGGAAAATTTAATGTAATTTATTTAAATGTTAGTTTATATCATTTTATTTATAATGATGGCTGTGTTTAACAACCATCTGGCCAAATTCCTGAAAATGGAACTATCAGCTTCCTTGAGCCAGCTTCCTCCACCATACCATGTAAAAGTCATCAAGACCCGAGTGGAGTTTTGTTTTTTTTGGGGGGGTGGGGGGTGTTTGTGTGTGTGGGTGTGTGGGTGTGTGGGTGTGTGCATGCACGTGTAAGGCCCAACAGGATTTGGAAATGTCAGAAAAACGAAATATTGTTCCTGTTGACATTTCTACCCACACATCTCTGTCTGAACTGTGGCCTCACCGGGGTCAGTGGCTCTGCCTGATGCATAGTGACATCCCTTCAGCATCGAGCTCAGTGCCTTGGTTCTAGTAAAAACTTGCCGTAGGTTGGACTTCCCCAAAAGCAGACTTGGAGGAGAATTGAGTGAAAGCAATTTGTTTGGAAGATGATCCCAGGAATCACCGGCAGGGTAAGCGAGGCAGGGAGGACAGGCAATAAACAGTCTAGCCTCAGCAGATTCCCACTGTGGGCAGCTGAAGCGTAATCTGTTTAGAAAAAGGTTGCCAGCGTTTGAGTGAGAAACTGTTGACGTGCACAGGTATTGCAGAGGGGATAAGGGCAGGGTGCCAACAGGGTCTGCTCCAAAACTCATAAATGTTTATTTTTCTCTTTTTTTTTTTTTTTAGCTTTTTAAAAAACTGAGCTGGGAGTCACATCATATAAAATTAACCATTTTAAAGTGAACAATTCAGTGGTATTTGGTACATTCACGATGAGTGCAACCACCAGCTCTTTCGAGTTCCAAAATATTTTCACCACCCTAAAAGGAAACTCCGTGAACATTAAGCAGTAGCTTTCCTTTATTCCCCTGCATTCCCATCCCCTCCCCACCCCAGGCTGGCAACCCCCAATCTGCTCTGCATCTCTATCAATTTATGTATTCTGGGCTGTCCTATAAACAGACATACAACATGTAACCTTTGGTGCCTGGGTTCTCACTTAGCATGTTTTTGAGATTCGTCTCTGTCATATAGCATGTTCAGTATGCATTCCTTTTAATGTCTGAATAACATACCTCAACTTTGATTATCTGTTCATATATTGATGGACATCTGGGCTATTTCTATCTTTTGGTTGCTGTGAATAGTGCTGTTATGCTCCTGCATGAACATGTATTTGTTTAAATCCCTGTTTTCAATTCTTTGGGGTATATACCTAGGAATGGAATTGCTGGGTCATATGATAATTACATATTTAGCTTTTTGAGAAAGCACCAAATGCTTTTCATTTTTTACATTCCCAATAGGAATGTATGGGTTCCAATTTCTCCACGTCGTCATCAACTCTTGTTAGTTTCCCTTTTCAAAAAATTATTACAACCATCCTAGTGGGTAGGAAGTATATCGCAATGTGGTTTCAGTCTGCATTTCCCTAATCACTAATGATGTTAAGCATCTTTTCATGTGTTTCTTGGCCATTTGTATATTTCCTTGGAGAAATGTCTATTCAATTCCTTTGCCCATTAAAAAAAATTCTTATTGTTGTTGAGTATAGGAGTTCTTTATTTATTCTAGATATTAAACACTTATTAGATTTATGGTTTGCAAATATTTTCTCCTATTCTGTAGGTTGTCTTTTCACTTTGTTAATAATGTCCTTTTATGCACAAAAATTTTCTATTTTGAAGAAGCCCAATTTATCTATTTTGTTTTCTTTTCTAACATATGCTTTGGTATCATATCTAAGTATTCTTTGCCAAATCCAAGGCCATGAAGGTTTTTTTTTTTCAAAGAGAGAAAGAATTATTACTACGCTCATAGTAGACAGCAGACAGCCTAGCGGCCCAAAATCTATCTCCCTGAGTTTAAGGGGTTCAAGGTCTTTAAGGATTTTAGCAAGGGGAGATGAGGTCATTTCGAACAGCAAGTTCAAAGCAGAAAAGGAGACAGTGTTATCATTATCATTTCAATAGAAGTACATAAGCTGAAAGGAGGGGAGGCAAAGCTATCACTTTAGTACTAAAGATGTAAACCAAAAGAAAGGAAAACAAGTTATCTTTCAATAGCAGAATCTAGCTGATATGATTTACAAATATCTGGGGCTGAGATTAGTTAATGGTTGACTTCTAGTAGCATTAGGGCAAGGCCATGAAGATTTTTCCTGCATTTTATAGGGTTTTAACTTTTATATTTAGGTCACTGAGCCATTTTGAATTAACTTTATATATGGCGTAAAGTAGAGGTCCAATTTCATTCTTTTGCTTGGGAATATCCAGTGGTTTCATCACTTTTCTTGAAGAGACTTTTCTTTTCCCATTGAATTTTTTATTTTTTTATATCAAAAAACAATTGGCAATAATGTATGGATTTATTTCTGGACTCTCTTTTGTGTTCCATTAGGATAAATGTCTATCAACACTTGATTATTGTTGCTTTGTAGTAAGTTCTGAAATTGGGAAGTGCGATTCCTCCAACTTTGTTCTTTTTTTTCAATATTGTCTTGGCCATTTGGGGCCCCTTGCAATTCCACATAAATTTGAGGTTGGCTTTTATATTTCTGCAGAAAAGGCCATTGGACTTTTGATAGGAATTACACTGAATCTGTAGATTGCTTTGGGTAGTATAGCCATCTTAACCATATAAAGTCTTTCAATCCATGAATATAGGGTATCTTTCCATTTATTTAGGTCTTAGCTAGTTTCTTTCAGTAGTGTTTTGTAGTTTTCAGTGCAGAGTTTTCACCTCCTTGGCTAAGTTTATCTCTAGGTATTTTATTCTTTGGGATCTTATTGTAAACGTAATTGTTTTCTTAATTTCCTTTTCAGATTGTTCATTGCTGGTGTATAAAAATACAAATGCTTTTTGCGTATTGCTCTTGTACCCTGCAAGTTTACTGATTTCTTTTTTTTAGCTTTAGTAGACTTTTTGTAGATTCTTTGATGAATTCTTTGGAATTCATAATCATGTCATCTGTGAATAGAGATGGTTTCACTTCTACCTTTCCAATATGGATGCCTCATTTCTTTTTCTTGCCCAGTTCCTTTTGTTAAAACTTCCGGTACTATGTCGAGTAGTCGCGATGAAAGCAGCCATTCTTCTCTTGTTCCTCATCTTTGAGGGGAAAGTTTTCAGTCTTTTACCACTGAATATGATGTTAATTGTGAGTTTTTCACAAATGCCCTTTATCGCGTTGACACAAATAGTTCTCAAATGAATGAACGTATTTAGGACACGTTGAGCTCCTTTAAACACAAGTTTAGCATTTACAAGTTTTAAAACAGAATGGGGATTCTTCTATTTCTTAGTCAGCACAATTAATATGTAGTTGTGCAAACTCTACAGCGAAGGACTATGACATCCCAGACTATTTAAATTCTGCAGTAGTATTACTTAAATCCAGATTAATGTTATACGCGGAGAGAAGGAAAAACCTCTACAGACCATAGTGAGTACTGAAAGAAAAATAAAACTTATCCAAAGAAAATAGATGGTAAGTGTTGTATCCTGAACCCAAATTGCCAATTTTTATGGTTGCTAGTGGTAGTAAAAGATAACTTAAGCAAGAATGTTTGGTTTATTATGTGGTTGATTGGAAGGTATGGGCTTTTGCAAAAATGACAATTATTGACCCAGTGACTGACCATAAGGGAATCCCCAAAGAAAATGAGGAAAAACAAAATAATGGATGAATGATGTTTGTCTGGCAATTCACTGTTTCTAAAGTGCTTTGCAAATGACCCTTACTACAACCCTGCAAGGGGAGTATCATTATTTTGACCTGCCGTTGATAAATGAGGCAATTGAGATTCAGAGAAGTGAAGTAGTTTGCCCAAGGCTACACACTTGTAAATGACAACGTTAAATAAGATCGATGGTGGTGATGGTAGCACAACATTGTGAATGTAATTAATAGCACTGGATTACATACTTGGATGTGGTTAAAATGGAATATTTATGTGTATATGTTACCACACTAATTTTTTTTTAAATTAAATAAGACTCTTAAAATGGCGTCTTTCCACATTATGTCTTTCTGCCTCCCCCACGGAACTCCAGTGGAGAACTGCCCGGGGAACAGATCTGTTTGGGTTAATGAAACTTTTCTCTTTTGCACTATTTTCCCGGGACTCCATGCATGTCTCTTTTATCCACTTCTTAGCAACAAGGAGCACTCTGTGAGTTGTTAACAATGTTTTAATTGAATTGAAGATGCTGTACGGTTGTGCTGTCCAGCTGTGATGATCTAGGGATTCTGGAACGACATCCCCACCTCCACCCGCCCACCCCTCACCCACCATGCCTATCTCAGATGGAACCTCCAGACACCAAGTCAGCCTGAAGTCAGCCTAGTATAGGGTGCCTTACATTGGGTGTCTAGGGGCAAAATCCAAGGGTCTTTGGGTTGGAAGGCACAACAGGGGTTCATCCTTCTGTCCCTGGGCAGAAAGCATCCTTAGGTAGCTTCACCAGCTGGACATCTTGTCTCTTTTCTATGATTACCAGAGATGAAAGAGCTCAGGGCTTCAAGCTGTCGTCCATAACTTCATCCCCTCATTCCTGATTTCACTAGCAAACAAGATGAATAGGACCGCTAGCTTCAGTGAGCTAGTGGTAGTGGAGGGGAGGACAGTCTGATGCAATAAATTGATATCCAGTTTGTGGAAAGTGTCCCCAAGTCAATAAGCAGGGTGAAGTAATAGAAAGGAGCTAGTGAAGGCCCTGGCTGTCTTCTTTTTTCTCTCTCTCTCTAATCCATCCTGCTCACCATTAGTAAACTTACCCTTTCCCATCAGGAGCCGCAAATGGTTCCCACCACATCAGGTCTCCGTTCCTCTGTCTGACTTGGATGGAGCCCCCATAAACTGGTGCCCTCCTAAATTTGCCAAGCTCCACCACCCCTTGCCTGTGCCCAAAGCCCACTCTCCCCAACCATGGGCATTGTTTTCCACCCTTTCCACACGCTCCCGTGCTGCCTTGGGTCATTCATCCTGTAAACGGGGTCCCAGTTTGCTAGGCACCCTCTTTTGGTGGGGCATGCACAACTAGATGGAAGTCAGCTTCTCTCTGTCCTTGAAAAGCCCCCAGAATTGCTTCCTCCTTAAAACCTCTGACCACATTTCTCTAATGAAGCACTGGTTCGGTTTAGAAGCCACCCACACAACTGAGTCCCAGCACGCACTTGTAGATTCTATATACAATAAACATGACGCTGCAGCAATGATAAACGCTCACAAAAGGCCGGAGTCATTCTTTTTTCTTCTGAAATTCCCTGTGATTTCCTGTTCTGTATCAAGTCATTTTTGGCATTATGAAGTCCTTCCTTACATCTATCTTAAATCTCTCCTGCTTCACTGAATACTTATTTCTTAAAGTCTCATGCTTCAAAGCTTTAGGGCTGAGCTAACTAAGGCTTGATGCTGGGTCTCAGCTAAGTGTTCACGAAGTGCATGTCAGTTGATTAGCAAGAGCCTGTTATTTAAAAACCATTATTCAATTCTCCCCTCTAGGCTCTTCCCTCCAGACTTAAAAACTGCATCTCCTTAAACCTTTCTTCCACATCTTTTCCCCCAACCACTTAATCATTGTGTGGCACTTCTCAAACTCTGTTAATCAAATTAAAAAAAAATCATTAGTGAGAGTGTTGAAGAAGGTCCTTCAAATTGCCACTCCGGCAATTGAGTTCAGTTTTCTGCATGTGGCCTGGCCAGCACTTCAACCAGCTTATGGATCCAGCAGGGCGTCCAGCTCAGCACCACTGGTCCAGCCTCCCAGGCTAAAAGTGCACTTCTTGAGAACTTAACCCAGTCCCATCTGCCTTCTACTTCAGACAGTTGGTAATCAACTGGGGTCAGAAAAATCCAGGCCTGGGCAGAATTTAGTTAGCTGGTTTTATTCAGACAGCGTTCATTCCTCTTTCCAGTGTCACTTCCTGTGAGGCGCCAGATTTTCAAGGAGTTTTTGGTGCCATCTGGTGTGTGTGTGTGTGTGTGTTTTCATAGGAGAGCGGCAGATGAATTTAGACTAATTCACACTCAAGTTTTACTGACTTACCATGTATCACCTCTCAAGTATTTTCACCAACATGCTTCTAATGGTGGGGGCGGGGAGTTGTCGACTCTGAAGATAGCGGCTCTGGCCTCTAAACCATCCCTCACAGAAAGGAGTCAGGCTTATGTTAACAACATCCACATGAATTTTACATTCTTTTCCAAAATATATTCACATGGGTGGTTTTTCTCAAAATGAAAAGAGTTTTGTTACATTTGTGACATAAAAGTTTTATATATATATATATATATATATATATATACACACTCACATATATATATAATGCAGATAAATTATTGGAAAAGTTATCAAGAAAAATGTAAAAACATCACCCAAAAACCCAACTCCCGGATATGGCATTTGCTATTTTTAACCTTCTACACTGTTTTCTATTTATAAATACAAATGTAACTTTTGTTTTAGTACAATATGGCATTTTGAATTGTTTATTATTGTATAAAAAGATCCTGGCTATTTATCTGAGGGCATCAGGTCCAGACACTGGGTAACTGGACCGCTGTTTTCCAGTCTGAAAAGCAGGATGCAAGTGTGACTCCTCCGGGAATTGTGTACATTTCAGAAGAGGAGGGAAGAAGGAGGGCAGAAGAACGTTCTGGAAATGTACTGAGTGGGCCCTTTAGGGGAGAGATGGGGAGTGCTGTCCTGCCTCTGCTCACGGGCCAGCCGGGCCCTGGCACAAGCCCTCCCCGGTGCAGACGCCACCCGGAGGGGGTACCTGCAGGCCTGTTGGCAACGTGCTGCTTCTTCCCGGAATGACCCACCTACAAACTTTCATCAATCTTCCTTGCAGGGAGGCCTCACCCTCCAGCAGAGCCCTAAACGCACCAGTTCCTAAAGAAGAGTTTTCTTTCTTCCAGGCACGAAAATTAATGAGCTCCATCTTTGGCATGGATTACAAAATTCCGCCGTAGCGTTGGCAGGGCTAACGCTTGCAGCAGGACTTTAAAGAAAACCCACATTGAAAGCTCCGAGGAATAAAGGTGAGGCCCGTTGGCCTGATTTCCTTGCTTACTGTCAGGAAAAATAAAGGGGAAGAGGGGAAGGGGAACAGAGGGCTCGGCTGGGAGAGGGATGACCAGAGGGGTGAGGGGCCCGCCCCAAGCCGGTGTCGTGGCGCCCAGATCTTTGCGGGCAGCACAAAGCCCTCCTTCTTCTCCACGGCCCAGGGCTGGCCGGCTGCCTCGCAGTCTCATGGGCCCGGTCTCGGTGGCTGGTGCTCAGACATGCGGCCGTCGGGGCATCTGGGGCGGATCCCTTCAGCTGCCGGGGTGGGTCCCCCCCTGAGCGGAGGTGGGAACAGGCAGTGTCTATCTCTCTGTCTCTCTTTTTTTTTTTTTCAAAACAGTTGGCAGATTGAACTGAATAAAGGCAACGTGTGCCGATTTATCAGTGAGTATTTGTCCATTCATTCAGTAAATGTTTTTTGAGCTCTTACTGTGCTCCCTGGAGGAGTCTGTGGGGAACGAAACAGACCCTCTTCACAGGCAGATTTGGGAAGGGGGTATGCCATCAGCACTTTCCAAATAAACAAGGTCACTTCAGGTGCTAAAAAACGGGTGATGGGATGGAAAGTGATAATGGAGATGGGGGATTACTTTAGGGTGCTTAGGGAGAGCTTCAAGTGACAACTGAGCTGAAATATATAGATACATATTTCATACATCTATCTATACATCTGTATGTATATTTCGTACACATATGCAGTATATACACATATATAAATCAGCTTTATTGAAGTATGATTTACATGCTTTAAAATTTTAACTGCTATCAGGAGTACAATTCAGTGATACTACCATCACAGTGTTGTACCACCATCTATTCCTTTTTCATCACCCCGAATAGAAACTTTGCAATCATTAAGCAATAACTCCCCAATCCCTGCTCCTGGGTAACCTGCAATCTACTTTTTGCCTCTAGGAATTTGTATATATTAGATATTCATATGTGAGATCAAATACTATTTGTCTTTTTGTTTTTAGCTGTTATGAGTTTTTTTTAAAAAAGCACATTTACTGCAAGTATAGTTTCACAGACACAAGTTTTCACTTTGTATTCTACAAAAGTCTTTGAATAGTATCCTTTTTACAAAATGGAACCTTACAAAAAGACTGACAATTTAATGTTTTCATACAGTTTTCTCTATTTGCATTTGTTTCATTGTACAACACATCTACCACAGAACTACAGAATTTTAGTTGATATTAAAAAAATTAATTCAATGCTTTTTTAAGCAGCTAATGTAAATAATAGGTCAAAACAGTTTATAATCATAGTGGATATAGCTAAACTTGTTTCAGAAATAATACTTTATGTAGTTAATTTTTAATGTTTTACACATTATTTATATAGTATTTATATATGAAAATCATAGGTTGCTATAGTTGGAATCAAAGGATGGATTCTGTAATAAGGATGTGCCTGTGGTTGATCCATGGGGTTTCATTTAGCCCTTTGAAAAGTTTGCATCCAAAATCTAAAAACATTTCTTCCTTCCTTTTTCCCTCAAAGGTAGAAGGGGTCCCTGTCTACTCCCACCTAGAGTGGGACCTTGCTTGGAAGGACTTATGGATAGAGGATGAAGGGAAACTCTCTTTGGAGATTTGACCCATGTGTCCTGCCCAGCAGAACCACCACCAACTGCCCTAGAGATCAATCCCAGGACAATAGTGCTTTACCCAGCTTAGCAAAATCAACTCCCCAAGACCTTTGTCAGCTCCTTTTGTGCAGGGCAGCCTCTCAGGCATGAGATCATCTGCTATTCTACCTCATGCTGACTTTGAGTAGCCAAAAGTTCAGTTCACTTTTCATTCTGCCCCGTTTACTTCCCCATCTCGTGTACAGAAGGCTGTTTTACATCAGAGGGTAGATCACGCCTTTGCTCATCTCCAGTCCCTGGCAGAAAATCCTGATAGGTACACAGCAAGGATGTCACAGGAGAAGGCAGTAACTGCAACCTAACCATTTCTGAGTGTCCAAGTGACGGGTGATTGGTTGTATGCAATATCAACCTCCTGCAATTCATGTTCTAATGTCACAGGATGATGCAGCAAAAGAAGGCAAATGAGGGTCCGTACCCTCAGTTTCTTCTGAAATTGTGCTCTTTGTTAAATTCACTCATCCGCAAAGAGGCTCCTAATCACTCAAATGAAGGACTGAGGTTACTGGCCTGTGGGCCCGAAAGTGATAAGGTCTTCGTAGCATAAAGTATTTGGATTCAGGATCTGATAATTTGACTGAGCAAGCTTGCTCTTCCCTTCTATGTAAAAAACCAAACATACCAAGACAAACTTCCTGAATCAAAGTCATAGTAGAGAATGAAGTGGGGTGGACAGAAAGATGCAGCAGGGGGGCCCTCAGAGGCTATTTTTCTTGATTCAGTGCTATTTCTGGCATCATGTGCTACAATGTGGATTTGTGCTTTTCTCCCAGGCCTGGGATTCCTTGGGTCACAGAAACGACCAGCAGACTCTGGTCTAAAACTCAAATGTTTTAGTGTTTTTTCCAGAATGGGCCCCTGCTCACTAGAACATGAACACAAACCAATTCCACCTCTAGGATTCAGGCACTTGGTGTTAGTTTGCTGCGGTTTCCACATAGGTGAGCACTACCTATTTTGGAAGGTCACAGGTAAGACTTTTTCCCCCTTCCTTTCTTTTTGAAAATCAGTCAGGCTAAAAGTTTCCCCCCACATTCTACTATCTGATGAGATTAGAGAGCAGCAAGAAATTGCTGTCAGCAGTCATCTAATAAAAAGACCTCAAGAGGCAGGTGGTATCTACACCATATGATGGTGCTTGTTCCTGCCAATATGCCCGCAGGTGAGAGGGTTTCCTTCCTAATGGCAGGGGGAGGTGGGGACAGTGTCCTCCTGGTCTTGAAGAGGTCAGACATAAAGGAAACTATGCAGCAGGCCAGCAGGGCGCCCTGAGCAAACCCTGCCAGGACATCGCCAGGATGGTGCTTGTGGCCACATACATGTGACGTCCCGTCCAGAAGGCCATCATGATGAGTGAACTGCAGGAGGGGCTGGAGCAGGTGGGCACCTGGCCGAATGAAGCCAGCCTGCAGGTACAGCACCAAATGCGACATGGTGAACATGGAGAAGGAGGCAGGGACAGAGAAGAAGGACTTCTGGCTTCCTGGACTTTGCTATCATCTCCTCTGCATTTGTAGTTCTGAATGTAGCCCTTGGAGCAAGTAGATCTGGCTGAAATCAGGGCAGACACTCAATAAGTGAGGACGCAGGTGTCCTATGGGCACTTTGGCAATGTCTGTGAAGGACTGGCTGATGGCACAGACAAAAAGGAAGCAACTGATTTGCTTATAGATGGCTGCCACATGACGATTCTGGATAGTTGAGTGGGACTTCTCTTTAGGGTAATAGATTCAGTAAAATTCCCGTGATGATCGAGAGGATGGCAATGAGGATCCCCATGGCAGAGAGAGAGCACAGCGTCATTTATTGTCTCACCAGTTTTTAGCAGGTACTTGATGCTCTCATCATTGCAGTAAAATCCTCGGTGGTAAGGTTTGATGGTGCTTGTCTCCGTGAGGAAGAAGGGCAGGCCCGAAGCTCACAGTTCTGAGGATGTGAAAATGTGCAAATCAAGTCATGTTTTCTCCCTGAAGACTGGCTGCCAGCGATCCCAGATTCTTCTGATACAGGGCAAGGCACGTGGTGGTGTCTCCTGGTCTCTCCCCATTATTTGTCTTTTTGTCTGGCTTATTTCACTTAGCATGATATCCTCAAGGTTCATCCATGTTGTAACATACATCAGAACTTCATTCTTTTTTTTTTTCACATGGACAGGCACTGGGAATCGAACCTGGGTCTCTGGCATAGCAAGCGAGAACTCTGCCACTGCGCCACCATCGCCCGCCCCGTTCCTTATTATGGCTGAATAATATTCCATTGTGTGCATACACCACATTTTGTTTATCCATTTATCTGTTGGTGAACACTTGAGTTGCTTCCACCTTTGGACTCTTGTGAATAATGCAATCACTGAATGTTTTTCTAAGAGCTTAGATTAGTTTTGCTTATTCCAAAACTTCATATATATGGAGTCATATGTGTATTCTCTTGTCTTGGGCCTCTGTTGCTTAGCATAATGTTTTTGAAGCTTATCTATGGTAAGTGTAGTAGTAGTTTGTTCCTTTTTATTGATAACTAATATTTCATTGTAAGAAAATCCAATAATTTGCTTATCCCTTCAACCCTTGATGGACATTTGAGTTATTTCTGGCTTGGTGCTATTATGAATAAAGCAGCTGTGAGTATTCTTGTACAAGTCTTTTTGTGGACAGGATTTCTGTTTTCTTGAGTAAATACCCAGGGGTACAATCACTGGGCCATAAAGTGGGTCTGTATGTTTAATTTTATAAGAAACTGTCAAATAATCTTCCAAAGTGGTTGTACAATTTTACAGTGTCAGAATTCCAGCTACTCCACACCCTTGCCAACACTTAGCGTTCTTTTAAACATTTAATTTAATTTAAAAATTTGTCTTTATTTTTAAAGTTATTTTAATTTTAGCCATTCTATTGAGTGTGTAGTGGTTTTAATCCACATTTCTCTGATCACTAATGTTGAACATTTTTTCAACAGGCAAGTTTTTTTTAACAGTTGTAATTTTTATTCTCTGTTTTAAAAATTTATACTTAATATGAGTATTCTTCTGTGTTGCCCCGTAGTCTTCATAACCATCATATTAATGGTTCCTTATATTCTATCAGGAGAATTCTCTATAATTTATTTAATCATTCCTCGATTAGGCACTTAAATTCTTTCCAATTTCCCACAATTATAAGTAACACTGGCATTAATGTCTTAGTGCATGTTCTCCCATATTTTAGATTCTCTCCTATCAATTAATCGTGGAAACAAAATTGCCAGGTGAAAGGCATTTTTTCAAGGCTTTTAAACTTGAGCACATAACGGGTAGGCTTTTTCTAAAACACAAGCTAAGCTTCCTTCCTTCACCTCAGATTCAACCTGCACTCTCGAGGGCGTCTCCAATGAAAATGATCCTTTTGTCTGGAGGTGGAGCTAATGCCTGTGTGGTGGCTAATTATTTTTTCAGTGCTGAGTGCTGCTGAAAAGGCTGGTACTGTTATCGTCACAACCCTCCAGTAAAGCAGGCTTCCTTCTCCCTCTAGACAGATTGAGATGTGGGAAAGAAGAGACTCTGGGATGTCTGGTCCCCCCAGAATGGCCCGTGAAGGTCCCTTGCCAAATAGCAATTGGGTCCATTTGGTGACAGTTCCAGAATTTTGGTACATGAAGTGTCTGGTTGAAGGGGCTTGGGAACTCGAGTTGAGGAGTGGAGGTGACCACACACAGCGTTTTCGTTTGGAGTGTATGTTTCTTTGGAGAACTCTCTGGAGATTGATGATGATGGTGGAGAGAGGCAGGTAAGGAGAGAAACACATCCCATTGAAGAATAGGGCTGCCCATAGTTTAGTGTAAGGCTGGGCATAGCCATGGCATTGGGTGGGACACCTAGGAAAGCATGTTAATTCCATCACCCCACCAGAGACCCTGTCAGCCCCTCTCCAAGAATCTTAGAGTTCCCCAAAGAGCCAACAAGATCTATATTCTATATGGTACCAAGTCTGCTTCCGTATTTATATTTCAGTGGCAAATCAGTTTCTGCAATTAACAGTGTGTGGGAGAAAAGGTCTACAGGCTGACTTGTGAGGCCTTCTGTCCTGCTGGCCTCCCCTTAAGAACTTTAGCAGGGCATTTATTTCCACAAGGCATCCTTGATAAGACTCCAAGGTCAACCAGTGAAGCACCTGCATCCATCCTGAGACCTCACACTCGCCAGTGATTCCAAGAAGCTTCTAATTGTGCTAAGTCCATTTATATATGCCCTCCTCCCCAAATGTGAGCTTATCAAGGAGAAAAACCATTCCTTATTCATCCTCTTTGGCTTTCCTAGAGGCAGACCCTGAAACAGCGTTTAAGGGCAAGTGGTTTATTTGGGAGTGGAGACCCCAGGAAACACCAGCAGGGGAGTGAGAGAGTGAGAAGGCATGGGAGGCAGCAAATAGAGTGTGTTGTCAAGCCAGTTATCACAGTGGGCAACTGAGGCTCAGTCCTGCTGGGGACGTCAGGGGAGTTCTCACTTTATCACACCCAAGAGGACAGGAAGCTAACAATCACTAACAGTCATTGATTGAAGGCCACTTCGGGGAAGCTTTAATTCCTGGTACTTTTGGCTGCCCTGTGTGCAGGCAGGATGGGACTCCAGCAGCTGGAGGAAGCCCTCAAGCAAAAAGACACAGGTGCCGGCAGGTGGAAGTCAGGCTACTTTTGGGCATGAAGGTGGTGAAAGCAAGAGGTGGCGAGCAGGGCCCTCACAGTTTCAGCTGTGCTTCGTCAACACCTGGCTCAGAGCTGGAAATGAACAGCTCTTCAATAAAGCATGTTGATGGAACCCAGAGGGTTCAGTCAGCTTTGACCCCAAAGCTATAGCTCCTATTTGTTCTCCAGCAGCCTCCTGACTACTGCCATCAGCTGTACCACTAGTTGAGGAGCAAACCCAGGAGACCAATGCCCTGTATATTTTAGGGCAATGGTTTTCAACGTGTGCTCTCTGGACCAGCAGCATCATCATCACCTGGGACTTTGTTAGAAATACAAAATCTAAGGCCTTATCCCAGACCTATTGAATCTGGAACCCTGGGGGTAGGACCAGAGAATCTGTATTTTAACATACCCTCTAATGTGGTTCTAATGTGCCATAAGTTTGAGAACCACTGTTTTAAAAGTTAAAATTTAGAGCAACTCCAACGTAAAGCCACTCATTCTTTGGTTAGAATGTTCCCCAACCCCAACCCCAACCCTGGGTGCCAGAAGACAAAGGGGTGGACACTCTAAAGAGAAACCTCTTCTTGAAATTATTAAATGTAAATTGCATCTCATTATCAGTTACCTCCAATGGAAGGTAGCCCAAGCATATAGATTATGGA
Source organism: Myrmecophaga tridactyla (assembly GCA_004026745.1). Classification (NCBI taxonomy): domain Eukaryota; kingdom Metazoa; phylum Chordata; class Mammalia; order Pilosa; family Myrmecophagidae; genus Myrmecophaga; species Myrmecophaga tridactyla. The sequence continues at coordinate 25,318 of PVIY010010059.1, read as the reverse complement.
AGATAATTTTTGATGGATTTAACTAAAGAAAGAGAGAAACTGTTTATGTTCCTGTTTCTTTTTCCAGAGCTAATATTTAAATTCTTTTGCTTTCCTTGAGGACATACCAGGCAGGCATACCAGGAAGAAGACGCTGACTTGGAATTTTAAATCAATCGTAGAAAATATGCGAAGGGAATAGCTAAGAGTTGGGTGTACCCGCTTAGGTCAGTTTGGGTGGGAAACTCTCATAAAGGATGGGTTTATTTAATTGAGTTGATCCAGGCCCAGGAAGGGGTATGGGAGTGGCATTTACGTGGTCTCACACCATGTCCTCCAGCAGTATAGACGCCTCCTGTTGTTTCTCTAGCGGTGCTGGTAGAGAACATCCCCCACCCTCCATCCCTGACGTGTTCGTTTCTTCAGGAAGGGCACTCACTTCTTATCCTGTCCTGTCCCCAGACCACTTCCTGCAGGACCCACCCCCAGGGGTGTGACATCACAATGTAGGCCATTCAGTGTCTCAGGCCTCATTTGCCCCATGGGTCCTGGGATCTGTGCATAACCTCCTTGGGTGGCCTCCCATCACAGATCCAAGGCAAATGAGACAAGCCTGCCCACTGCACCGAGCTGTCACATGGTGTCACACAGGGCGCTGAGCTGTCACACACTCCTGGTGAGTACTCAGATCTTCCCAAGAACCTTGGAAGGAGACACAGGAAGTGGCGGGCTGGTTTAGTGCTTTGAGGTCTCTTACAACAGGATCAAATGGGCCAGACTGGGGCGTCGGGAGTGTGCAGGACAAGTGCAGAGCTTGCCTGGGGCCGAGCTGGCTCACCTGAAGTTTGCACCTCCCTGGAGCCTTGGACTGCCAGGTAACCACCTGCAGGAAGCGATAGGCTCCTCGCCGCTCAGGCTCAGTTTGCACCTGCCCCAGCTCCCAGGGCAAAGGTCGCCTCACTCTTGATAACAGCACCGGGGCAGAGGGGCCGGGCTCTCAGGTGGCCAATAGCCAGTCACAGGCAGCCACTGGCCGAAGGACACGTCTGCCAGAGTAGGTGGCTTTGTGCTGGTGAGAGGGACACCACCTCCCCTTCCAAATGCTTCCAATGGCCCTCCCCTTCTGTAAGTGTTGCCTTCTCTCTTTGGCTGTTATTCAATCCAGTTCCCCGTGATCCTTCATGCACCAATCTTTTCCTCCCCCTGCCCTTTTATTTTTAATTTTTTATTACAGTAACACATGTATACAACAAAAAATTTCCTATTTTAACCACTTTCAAATGAATAACTCAGTGATATTAATTACATTTGTAATTATATGGTACCACCACCAACATCCATGAATCCAACCTCTTCAGGGCTCAGACAGAAGCCCTGCACCTATTAAATGGTTATTCCCTTCCCCTGCCCACCCCCCGCCTCCCCTGACCCTTGGTAACCCATAATCTACTACATGTCGCTATAAAATTCGCTTCATCTATTCATATTTCCTATGATCAAGATCATATACTATCTGCCTTTTTGTGTGTAGTTTATTTTACTTGACATGATATCTTCAAGTTCGATCCATGCTACAACAGGCATCAGAATTTCATTCCTTTGTACAAATGAATGATAGTCTATTGTATGGATAGACCACATTTGGTTTATTAACATTCATCTGTTGATGAACATTTGGGTTGTTTCTACCTTTGGACAGTTTCTACCTTCACGGCTACTGTGAATACTGGTTGTCCTCCTTCCCTTATGGGACATCTTTGGCAATAAGAGAGCTTTGGGATGAAAGTGGAAACTGACTAGCCGCATTAGGAGCCTGGAAAAGGAGTCAAAATTATGGGAGATGGTGGTGATAGGAAGGGGCTGAGGCCAGCTCTCTAAGAGTGTGCTGATTCCGCCTAGCTGGACCACCAGCAGTGCAGTGGGGAATATGAGGTCCAAGGACCTTCTCCAGTAGACAGCTGGGAATGAGCTTGAAGGGTACCTGGAGGCAGGGTCAGCCTCCCACATCCTCCTCTGGCTCTCCCAGTCTGTCCATCAGCCCTGCATGTTGAAGTGGGTCGTTTGCCATTTGCAAGTGCAAAAATATCTACAGCAGCAGCAACTGATCTCCTCACCCACAGAAGTTGTTTTGCAGGGGTCCCCATGCTTTTGAGGAGGTCCTGGCTTTACTTGACTGTGCAAGGCAGAAAGGGAGGTGGCTGGTGTGGTGGTTTGAAGCTGTGGGTACCCTAGGAAAACATGTTCTTAAATCTAATCCATTCCTGTGGGTGTGAACCCATGGTATTAGGACCTTTTTTTTGTTTTTTCGGTGCATGGTCTGGGAATCTAATCCAGGTCTCCTGCATGGAAGGTGAGCAGTCTAACCACTGAACTACCAGTGTACCCCTCCCCCCCCCTTAGGACCTTTTGACGAGGCTACTTCAGTTAAGGCATGTCCCACCTCAATCAGGATGGGTCTTAATCCTATTAGTGGATTCCTTTATGAGAAAATGAAATTCAAACAGAGGGAGAAAGCCGTCACAGGAAGCAAGAAGCTACATCAGTGGAACCTGAAAGCGGAGGAAGAGACCAGGAGATGCCGCCATGTGCCTTGCCATGGGACAGAGCAACCTAGGATGGCCGGCAGCCAGCCCCAGAACACCACAGTCTTAGGGAGAATGCTCCACATTAATGATGCCATGATTTACGTATTTTCCCAGTCTCAAAGCCATGAACGAATAATTTCCATTGTTTAAGAAGAACCATTTCATGATATTTGCTAGAACAGCTTACAAAACTAAAACAGGTGGTCAGAAAAATCTTTTACCCTCAGGCTTAGCCACTCTTCCTTGTCTTATATGAATGAAGGATGTGTTGAGCGGGACTTGACCTCTACTTCAAACATGAGGGGTCACCAAAGCTGCTGAGAAGGTTTAGCTCCATCTTAGGCCCCACTGAAAGAGAAGAAGTGTGGGGGCCAGAGCTAGAGGGCCTTCACTGGTCCTCATATGGAGAGGAGGGCGGGGACAAGCACTGATGAAGCCCTGCTGTGAACCAGACATGGTGCCGAAGTATGGCTAAGTCTTAGCCCAACTCTGTGAAGTAGGTGTTCATTTTAGAGCCGGGGAAACGGAGAGCTGTGTTCTATGCTGGGCATCACATTTAAAGAGGAACACTAATCTAGAGTCTATATACATGGCATATACAAACTAGCATCTCCAACATCAGAGTGCTCTGAAAGTGAACGGGCTGCTTTGCAAGGCAGTGAGTGTGACTTTAGAGATGTCCAGGCAAGCTGGGTGACTCTTACCAGTAGGGCTGGGGACAGATTTCTTGCAGCTGGTCAGGAGCTGGACCCATAGGCCCTTTCCAATTCTAGGGCTGCAGGAGACTGGGTCTCAATACCTTGCTAATCCTCCATGTTTGAATCCAAATGGGCCAGATTTTCCAGGGCAGCTGTGAACTTGACGTTAGGAAGTGAGAGCCAGTAGAAAACCACCCAGGTAGGAAATGGAAGTCCTGGCTATGTAAGGGAGTCATCCAAGGCCATAGATTCAATTCACAGAATAAGTAATTGTTTAATGAATGAATGAACGGCAAAGACAGGAGTGGAAGCAGGCTTTAATGCTAATCAATTTCCATCAAGCTTCTTCTCCTAAGACTCTTTCATATCAATATTATGATCCAGCCAACACTTACTGAGCACCTACTGTATGCCAGGTGTGTTCACAGAGTTCATGACAAGTGGGGCTGGGTGTCCCCATTTCTGAGACAAGGACCAGTAGGTAACTTCCCAAGAGTTCAGGAAACTTGTGAGGATTTCAGAGACATTAAAAGACAGAGCAGGTCCTACCAACTCCACAGAGAACACATCTCCAGCAGCTACCTCCGAACTGTGCAAAGATGCATAATTTTTCCTAGGTCTTTTCCTGAAATAAATTGCCAGGTACTTACTTGCCCGGTTCCACAGGGGCAACTTCAAGCCCCTCCTAGAACTATTTCCAGAGTGATACTGGGCTCCCCATGGGCCTGCCTGGTCCACAGGCCCCACTTCTCACTCCAACAGGACAAGACAGGGTGACTGTTTCCACACACAGTTGTTATGTGTCAGAGAACAAAATATGCTAATCGAAATCAGCTTCAGCTAATTGTAGCACTTTCTCTTCTGGGGTGCCCTGAAATAGTTGCCATGCTGTGCTCTTTCTTCACATCAGGGAGCCCCAAATTGGCAGCCTATAAGAGGCTGCAAAGGAGTCAGTTAAACAAACCTCTTTGCTGCCAGTTTCCATGGATGAGACCTTGAACAGGCTTTCTGGGTAAGACCAGGTCCAACCATTTGCGGGCATGGCATCTCTCTTTGGGTAATTTGGACCTACTGTGGGGCTGGAAGAGTCTCATTTAACCCCAGAGAAAACCGGGGCCTCAAGGGATTCAGTAAAGTGCCAAGTCCTGACCTTGAACCACAGTCCTGGTTAACTTCTGTGTTTTTTTTTTTGTTTGTTTGTGTCTTTGTTTTTGTATAATATAACAAAGAAAGATAAAAGCAGTAATCTTCAAAGCACTCTTCAACAAATAGTTATAGGACAGATCCCAGAGTTTGTGATGGGATACCGTACCATCATCTCAGAGTTTTCCTTCTAGCTGCTCCACAACATAGGAAGCTAGAAGAAATAAATATTTTTTTTATCATCACAATCGACTTTTTTTTTTCATTTTTGTGAAAAAGAACATATATACAAAAAAGCAATAAGTTTCAAAGAACAGCAACACAATGAGTTGTAGGACAGATTTCAGAGTTTGGTATGGGTTACAATTCCACAATTTTAGGTTTTTACTTCTAGCTGCTCTAAGATACTGGAGACTAAAAGAAATATCAGTATAATGATTCAGTGATCATATTTATTTGTTAAACCCTACCTTCTCTGTATAACTCCACCATCATCTTTGAGCTTTCTCCCACTCTTTAGGGGTATTTGAGCTATGTCCATTCTAACTTTTTCATGTTGGAAGGGACTGTTAATAATAAGGGTGGGGAGGTGGAACTAGCTGATGTTCTGGACAGGCTGGCCCTTCTAGGTTCCAGGATTTATCTGGTCCAGGGACCCATCTGGACTGATTTGTTTTTTAACCAGCCCTGGCAATAGAACTTCCTGTGATGATGGAACCTCCTATATCTATGCTTATACAGCAACCACTAGCCACAGGTGGCTATTGAGCCCTTGAAATGGGCTACCACAACTTAGGAACTGAAATTTAAATTTTATTTTATTTTAATTAATTTACGTTTCGATTTAACTAGCCATGTGTGTCTAGGAACTGTCAAGCTGGACAGCTCAGCTGTAGCCCCAGCGGACTTTTCCCATCCCCAACTTGTCCCCTCTTCTCACTGCATTATCCTCTCAGACCCCCTGCTCATCCCTTAAACAAGCTGAGTATTTCCTCCCTCAGGGCCTTGACACTTGCTTTTCCTTCTACAGGGTCACCTTTTCCTCTGACCATTTTGTGGTTTGTCCCTGTTCAGCATTAGGTCTCAGATAGTACATCTCTTTAGAGAGACCTACCCTATTTTGTTTAATAACACCCCTTCCCACTCCACATCGCTCTTTAGCTCCCTGAAATTATCTTGCTTGCGGTCTTTCCTATCTGTTGCCTCCTTCCCCACCAAGAACGTCAGCTCCAGTAGAACAGGATGCAGCCTACTTAGTTCAGTCCATGCCAGGGCCTGGAACAGTACGTGGCGCGTGGAACGTGCTCAGCATGACGCACAGAGACAGTGAGGACCTTGCATGGTGTCCCTGGCCATTTCTGTGCTCATTAGTGAGAAGTAAAGAGAGCCACTGCATTAGTTATCTTTTGCTGTATAACAAACTGGTCCCAAAAACAGCAGTAATTTATTATGTCTCATGATTCTTTGGGTCAGAAATTTGGGTGGAGCTCAGGTCCACGGGACATCGGTTAGGGCACGCACCCAGCTGCATTCAGCTGGTGGCTGCTAAAAACACATCATCACGGGTCTGGTGTTTTAGTTTCCTGGGCTGCTCAAGCACATTCCATGCAATGGGTTGACTTCAACAATGGAAACTTATTAGCTCACTGTTTTGAGGCTAAAAGAAAGTCCAAATCAAGGCATCATCAAGGTGATGCTTTCTCCCTGCAGACTGGCATCCTGGGGCTGGCTGCCGCTAACCCTGGGTCCCGGGCTTCTCCGTCATGTGGCAGTGCATAAGGCAGCCTCTCCTGGCCTCTCTGGTCTCTCCTGGGTGCAGCTGAATTTCAGCTTTTCTCTTCCTCCAGTGGCCTTCTCTTTCTCTGTCTGAATTTCATTCTGCTTATAAAGGACTCCAGTAATAGGATTAAGATCCATCCTGACTGAGGTGGTGAGCCTCACCCTACCTGAAGTAGCCTCATCAAACAGTCCTATTGGCAATGGGTTCACACCCGCAGGAATGGAGGAAGTTTAAGAACATGTTTTTTCCTGGGGTCCATATAGCTCCAAACCAGCACATTTGGCATCACAGAGATCTTCCCTGGTATTGCCATGTGGCTCTCTTGGGCTTCCTGACAGCATGGATGCCTTGGGGCAGTCCACTTTTATGAGGCAGCTGGCTTCTGAGAAGGGGCCAGCCCTCTTAAGGCACAGGGTCCAGACCTGACAGCACCACCTCTGCCACATTCTGTTGGTCAAAGCAAGTCACAGGGCGAGACCAGATAACAGGAGCAGGGGAACTGTCCCACCTCACGGTGGGAGGAGCAGCATGCACAGAGAGGGAAGCGAGGGGTTGACAGGGGCCACTGTTACAGACTTCTATGGCCACCGTAAATAACCCCACAGTGGCGCTCCTCAAACTCTAATGTGCACGTGCATCACCTGGGGGTCTTGTTAAAATGCAGATTCTGATTCAGAAAGTCTAGGGTGGGGCCTGAGAGTCTGTATTCCTAAAACGCTCCCACGAGAGGCCAAGACTGCAGGTCCACGAAACACACTTAGGAGTAGCAAGGCTGTATAAGAGGATATCCTTTCGGGGCTGAGCCTTGTTTGGGTTCAGCACCCCAGTGCCTCAAATCCCACCACTGGTGCAGCACTCCATTGACTTAAGCCTTGTCCGCCTCTAGAGTTCTTAAAAATGTAAGAATACTACTCTTGCTGAGCTTTACGTGATCAGTCCCTTCTTCCTGGCACCTGGGCTCAGGTCCACATCATTCCATCCCATACCACCTCCCAGAATGTTTCCATATGTTGTCTCACCAAGCTGTATAGCCCCTTTCTTCTCTAACACTTGATTTTCATCATGCCACCTGGGAGATTGGTGGAGTGGGGCGTCTTCCATTATAGTATTAGAAAACAAACTTGAACTAGTTTAAAGGGACAACAATTTATTGGCTCATTCCATGGCTTCAGGACTGGCTGGATCCAGGCCCTCGAGTGATGTTGTCAAGAAACTACTTGTCGCCGTTTTCAGCCCTGCCTTCCCCCAGGATGGCTTAACTCTCTAGCAGGCTCTCCCCAAGTGCAGGAAAGAGGACCCCCAGCAGCACCAGAGTTTCTTTCCAACCATATAGCAACGTCAGCAGAAAGAGGTGCCATTTATTTCCCTAATCTTTTTGGCACAAGTGCCAGAGTTATCTCCGATTGTCCTGGCTGGGTCATGTTTCCCCACCTAAACCAATCTGTGTTTAGCAAGTAGGGTGGGTTACCATCATTAGCCAGGCCTGGGCATGTGACTACACCTAGAGACGTGTGGTACAGGGCAGCCACATGGGATGACAGCAGGAAAGGAGTGACTATCTGCCCAAAATTGAGAAAAACAAAAAACTCCCAGAGTTGCCCATGAGAACAGGTGTTACTGTCCTCCCATGATGAATGAAGAAGTGGAGAGGAGGGCCCTTGTAACTTCCGGAGGGCCTCCAGCTAACCAGGCCTCCTGACCCCCCAGCACAGATTCAGAAGGGCTATCAAACTAAAAAAGAACTTCAGCTCCAGAAAAGACTTGAAAATTATCCAAGGCACGCTCCACAGAGCGTGAGTCCAAGGAATATTAACTCATGGTATTTAAACGCTATGTGGAGAGGAAGGTTAGGCAGCAATGGTTAGGCCAAGCTGCCAGTTCCCAGACTGTGCAGGCCTTCTCAGAGCCTTGACTATGCCAAAGTACACTGTGAATTCCCGGGAGTGGAAGAAGAAAAACTAGAGGGCCATTGTACCATTGCATACACTTTGGAAAATTATTCACCTCTGTCTCACCTATTTTATCAATGAAGCCACTGAGACCTAAACAGAGAAAGTGACTTGGGCAAGGTCGTGCCCAGGTCAGGCCCAGGATCACCCCCACCTGCTGTAATTGTGACCTGTGTGATGCTGTAGAGAAGCATGGCTTTGGTCTCAGAGTGCCTCTGTCTCCTGGACACTGGTGGTTTTCCTTCTGTCTGGAGGGAGTTTGCCCGATCCTCTTACAGACATCCTTACCCCACTGCTTTCTGGCTTCCACGGCCCAGAGTGCCTGACTGCTGCCCAGAACAGGCTCCACCCTGCCAAGCACCCAAAAGGAACTATTGAAAAGTGCTACAGAAACCCCATGGACCTGGATTTCGGGAAACATGCCCACTGACCGGCACGGAGGTGGCACTGAGGCATGGAAGAGGTTTTCAGCCTGGCCAAGCATGGATGAGCCACCCCTAGTCAAGATGCTGAGAGGGCCAGGCAGGGAGGGCCTGGGGAGACAAGAACATTCCTGGAGCCAAGCACCAGCCTTCTGTCTGGACAGATTTTATGTCAGGGCTGTGGAGTGCTGCCATGAGCATAAGGGTCATAGCAACGCCCCTCTTGGGGACCCACCTCGTCATTCGTGCTCACTGAAAGCCACTCGATGGCCCTGTGCAGTGGACATCATGATCCACGTTTATAAAGAAAAGCCCCCATTGGCTGATTGGCTGAACCCACCAGTAGGAGTTAAACATGAAGGATTTGAGCTCTGACTCATCTCCTTGCCCATTATACTTTCTCTGGCTTGCTATCAAATTCTCAAGCCTCCATTTCCTCACCTGTCAAATGGGATTAAACTGAGTTCCTGCCCCATAGGCTTGTTCTAAGGATCAAATGAGATCATGTCTGTGCCATAGCAGCATGAGACGGGCTCAAAAAATGGTGGCAGGAATGGACAGGTGGGATGAGGTCAGTGGGTCAGGTGCCAGCTAGGAAGGGACAAATCCAAATCCAAATGCAGGTTCAGCCAATGCCCTGGTGGCTCCTTCCCGCCGGTGCACTGGCCCTCAGGGAGAAGCAGCATGCAGTGAGCAGGCAGCGATGCCTCCAGCGCAGGCTTCCTCTGTCAGAAGGGGTGGTTAATGTGTTCCTTTGGTCTACAGGCCAGATGGAGAAGCAGGTGTGGTAAATAGGGTGGGGCAAGCGTGCCCCGTGCCTTAGAGCAGATCCACACCGAGCACGGCTTGTCATGGGCACCCGTCACCTACCCTCCAGGCCACCCAGAGGGAGGAGTCACAGCACCAGCTATGACATTTTCACCGATGCTTGTGTGCATGAGAAATCAGGCCTTCAGCGGATGGAAATCCCAGCTTTCAGGAAAGATGCTGGGAGTGGTCTCTGGCCACTGAGTAGGAGGATGGAAGTACAGGCAGGAACTGGGGTTGCCTGTTTGTGGATGTTCTTCACAGGGAGAGTCAAAACATGACCAGTGGGAACCACATCCAAGGTTGAAAATGAGAACCACTTGACCTAAGATGAAGGTTTCAAGAGAGTTGAAACATGACAGCAGAAGTCTAGAACCTGGGGTCCCTAGTCCATGACCCCCTGAAATCGGATGGCAAATCTTATTTATATATGCCAGTGGACATTTTCCTGGAAGGTCTATAGAAGATGCAAACTGGTAGCATGCCTTTGTTTTATTGGGTCCACTTAGTGTTGCAGATATCTGAATGGCTGCTTAACATTTAAAAATCGGTGTCTTGCACTTAAAAATCTAAATGTTTAGCTTTTCTTCTAAAAAACAATTCACAAGATCTGGCCATGTGGGACATTCCTGGCTACAGTTGAGAGGGGTTATCCCCTTTACAGGGGCGTGGAACCCCCATTTGTCCTAGTCCACACCACTTTCGCTACTTCCCCATCAGAGGCCAAGTGCCAGTCCTCGTTCCACTGTCTTTGCAATGTCGCACCTCACTGATTCATCTTCTTTCTTTCCTTGCCTGGTTTCTCTGACTTTTGGGTTCGTAACCCCTGATCTGAGCTTTTAATAGATGCTCAAAAGGGTGCCTCTTTCAAAAAGATCATTGAAATCAAGTTCCCTCCCAGTGTTAAATTCTTCCCTGACCATCCTTACCTGGCACAGAACACTACCCTACTGCCCAGGCCAGGAAACACAGATTCTCTTCCCGCTAAAGAATGTGTTTATGCTCTACATCCAAGAGTCTGTTTAAAAATGGCCAGGTTTATCTTTTGATGGCTACAAACCATCAAAAGGCCTGCCCCCAAACACCCAGAAGTATCCAGAAATCAATGGAACGCCTTCTTGGCCTCTCTGCCAGAGACCTATTGGCAATATGAATAGTTTATTATTGGCAATCTTTGGAAAATCCTGGCTTTGGAAGGAGACAAATGAGAGAGATAGAAGGACTGGTTCTCCCTTGCTTGAGGCTGCTTTTTTGAAGACAGAGCCAGCAAGGCTAGTGATTTTCTTCAAACATCTCAAGTAGGTCCTTGCATTTGGAATGATCTGACAAGTCATGTAGAGGTGATTTCTGAACTGAGCCCCGCTGAACACACATTCTCATCCACTCACAGCTTGCGATACTGTGGAATTGGAGGAACTGGGCTGCCCTGGTGGTTAGATGGCACCAGAACGGCTGTGCCAAGGCTCAGCAGGCAAAGGCAGAATGCATCCAACGTGAATGCAGAAGGAATAAGGAAAAGTTGAATCTTGGGCTAGGTATTATGTCTAGAAAAGAATAATCACAAGAGCAGGGCCTATGGGTCTTAAATATTGTATGAATGGAATGAATTAAATGCCTAAAATGCCACACAATTGTACAGTTAAACCTATACCACTACATGTTCACTTGCTAGCCAACAGCCCTGGTTCATCTTTGTACCCAAGTACAGGAATACAGTCCAGAGCTGGGTGTTTTCTGGCCTCTATTCCTGTGCTTCCAATGGAAGTCTTTCTTAATAACTTAATGATGGAGGACAGTCATTAGTGTGAGGCACATTTGGGTTTAAGGCCTGGCTCTGCCATGGGGCCAGTTAATGTATCTTCATCTGAAAAATGGGGATAATATTAGAACCGACCTCATCATTGATGAGCAGATTAAATGAGACAAATGTGTGTGAACGCTAAGCCTGGAAAAGTATTAGCTGCGCTCTTAGTTGGGCTTCCCACACACACAGGCACTGAGACACTAATTGAAGCTCGAGTAGTGATTTAGGAAGAGTCCCTGGGTCACGCAAGTAGAAAAGAAATGGGGAAGTGTGGCAGGAAAGGGAAAGCAGCCCATATCTGAGTTAATGAGCAGGTTATCGCTATGGGCAAGTGAGATTCATCCCACTGGGGACCTCTGGGAGATGATATGGAACACGCCTCAGAATTGTCCCCACTTAGTGGTGTGGGGTCTGAGTATTTATCCTCCTGTGCTACTGTCTGGGGACTGTTCCCGGGGGGGGGTCTCATCTCCAGCACACCCCGGGGGCCTGGCCCCTCCAGTGGCAGAGTCACCAGTGCCTGTAATGGGAACTGTGAGTGCTGAGGGGCATAGGAGCAGGGCAGCGTCTGCTAAAACTGCAGTCGTTGTCCTGATTCTTACCCAGGTGAGGAATGAGCAATGCTTTGGAGCCGCCCAGATCTAAGCTTACATCCCATCCTACCTTTCCCTGGACGCGTGACTCTCTTTGCCTCTCTGGGTCTCAATTTCCTCATCAGTACAAGTAGGAACGGTTCTCCAGTGCTGCTGAATGAATGGTGAGGGTTTAGTGCAGGATAAAGAGGGAGGCATGTAGTAGGTGCTCAGCAAACACGGGCCCCCTTCCTGGCCAGTGCAGTTTGGTTTAGTCGCTCCCACTTGCCCACAAACCTTATTCTGTTCCCAGGTCTGGGGTGAGCTCAGGCTGGCACCTGATGTTCTTTACACATGAGCAGGCACGAGAGGACATCCAAATTAGTGTTTGCCTCCGAGGCAGCTTCTGAGCGACATGTTGTTCTACTGCAATTATCTCCCTAGCTGTGTATCATCATGCTGTTTCCCTTCTAGCTTTGAGCTCAGTGAGTCTGTGGTTTTCATCCCATCCAGGGAGGGAGGAATGAGTGGCTGGCTAGAAAGAAGCCAGGAAAGGAGAAAAATGCCAACACAAAGAATTTCCGAATCCCTGCAGCTTGCCTAGGAGTCCAGGATTGGGGCTGGGGGCATAAATCGGAGCTTCCACCGAGCCTGTTGATATGGGATATGGTTGCCAGAGAAAGTACAGGATGCTCAGATTTAAATTTCAGGCACACCATGAAAAATTTGTTTTTAGTATAGGTGCATCCTGTGAAATATTTGGAGCATACTTCCACTAAAAGGTTTATTGAAATGCAAAATTAACTGGGGACCGTATTTTTATTTCCAAAATCTGGAAACCCTAGTGCATCAGGACTGTGCTGGTTTGAAAAGATTTATGTACCCTAGAAAAAACATGTTTTAATTTAATCCCATTTTGTAAAGACAGCCGTTTCTTTTAATCCCTATTCAGTACTGTATGTTGGAAACTTTAATTAGATTATCTCCATGGAGAGCTGACTCGATCAAGTGTGGGTATTAAACTTGATTAGGTGGAGACGTGTCCCCCATCCATTCCAGGTGGGTCTGGATTACTTTTCTGGAATCCTTCAAAAGAGGAAGCATTTAGGCAAAAGCTTCAGATCGACATAGCCATGAGAAGCAGAGAGTCCACCAGCCAGCAACCTTTGGAGATGAAGAAGGAAAACACCTCTCAGGGAGCTTCAAGAAACAAGAATCTGGAAGAGAAAGCTAGCAGGCTTTGCCATGTGCCCTTCTAGCCAAGAGAGAAACCCTGAACTTCATCGGCCTTCTTGAACCAAGGTATCTTTCTCTGGATGCCTTAGATTGGACCTTTCTATAGACTTTCTTTAATTGACCTTAGAACTGTGTTCTAGTTTGTTAGCTGCTGGAATGCAATATACCAGAAATGGAACAGCTTTCAAAAGGGGGAATTTAATGAGTTGCTAGTTTACAGTTCTAAGTCCGAGAAAATGCCCCAATTAAAATAAGTCTATAGAAATGTCCAATCAAAGGCATCCAGGGAAAGATACCTTGGTTCAAGAAGGCCGATGAAGTTCAGGGTTTCTCTCTCAAGTGAGAAGGCACATGGCAATCACAGTCAGGGCTTCTCTCTCGGCTGGAAGGCAATGTGATGAACACGGCATCATCTCCTAGCTTCTTCTCCTGGCTTCCTGTTTCATGAAGCTCCCCGGGAGGCATTTTCCTTCTTCACCTCCAAAGGTTGCTGGCTCATGGACTCTCTGCTTTGTGGTGCTGCAGCATTCTCTGCTCTCTCTGAATCTCTCATTCTCCAAAATGTTTCCTCTTTTATAGGACTTCAGAAACTAATCAAGACCCACTCAAATGGGTGGAGACATGTCATCCCCTAACAACCATTCTTAACTAAATCACATCAACCAGGGAGATGATCCAATCACAGTTTCAAACATACAGTATTGAAGAGATTATTCTACCTTTATGAAATGGGATTTATATTAAAACATGGCTTTCTTAGAGGGCAAACTTCCTTTCAAACCAGCACAAACTGTAAACTTGAAACTTACTACATTCTCCTTTTTAAAAGCCGTTCTGTTTCTGGTATATTATATTCCGGCAGCTAGCAAACTAGAACAAGGACTCAAGAGCAAAACCTCGTGGAAGGTTTGGGTTAGTCACCGCCCAGCACCCACCTGGTTAGCTCTGTAGGCAGAGGGGAGTGGGAGTGGCCAGCTGCCCCCAGATGGTCTCTCCTGAGGCCTATTTCAAGCCTCAGTTTCCCTCCTTAGAGCCTCTTTTGCCTTAAGATGTTGTTAAACTACACAGTGGAGTTGAACACAAGTGCACATCTCACAACAGTTAGGTGTACAAGGAAAACACCCTACCTGACTACGAGGCACCTCCAGGGTGCACAGGGAATAGAGACTAGGTGACAAGGTATTTAAATGCCGGGTTGGGTTCCCTGCAAGCAGGGCCTGGGGCTGGTATTCAGGGCCATGGGGTTCATGGAGGAAATGCTTTCAGGGGAAAGGGAGGAGTGGCGAGCGAGGTGGAGCAGGCAGGAGCCCGGCAAGGGCCCCTCGGGGTCCCCGGAGCAGGAAGGGGCCCGAGAACCGAGACCAGAGGAGTGGCTGTGTACCGCAGTGCCAGTAGGTCGCCAGCTGCTCCCAAGCAAGGGGGCCGGTCTTGTAGCCTCCCAGGTGTCCCCAGGTGTGGCAGCTTCCGTTGCCAAGGCAAGTCTGCAGAGCAGGCCACAGCTGGGATATATAGCTGGGGCCTAAGTATAGGCCGCTTTGCTCAAGGCAGCTGTAAAGTGTCGTTAGGGGAGGCTTTGTCTCTGAACTCTGCCCCCTCCCCTGACCCTCCCGAGGTGGCTGTCAGGGCATGGGTGAGGGAGGCTAGCCCTAGATCCTTGGGGGTGTGGGGGAAGGGCTTTGCATCCACATGGGGTGTGCCGGATGGTGGCTGAACTTGGGGACAGTGAGTGGCTGCCGGCCTCCTCGGCTCGGGGGTCTTCTGGGGTCTCTGGCCTGTTCATCTGCCCCTGGTCTGAGGTCCCAACTCGCAGGATCCTCTTCATTCTGACTCCAGGTTTCGGCTTATCTGTCGGCCCTTGAAGCATCTTCTGTCTGGTCTTGTCTGGGTCACGTTGAACGTCGGTTGTGAAAAGCCAAGGGTGCTCCCCCAGGCCCCCGTCCCACCATGTTTCTGGCTGCTGCACCCCCACCCCATGTGCAGAAGCTGCCTCCTGGAGCATCCAGGGAAGTGGGCCTCTGAGTCCCAGGCACCACCCCCACAGCCCCCCAGAACTCGACGCCGGATCCCCAATCTAGTGTGTCTGCCCACTTTGGGATCGTTGAGCCAGAGTGAAGGCCAAGTCTCCTGTCCCTATTACCTGCTTCCCAAACATCCATCTTTTCTCTTCCACCTTCCCCCTGGGGATCTGGTGATGGGGTGGCTTTCTCCTCCTTCTTTATAGAACCCATGGTGCAGAAGAGGAAAATGTTCACTTTCTCGTACTATCTTCTAGGGAAACTCCTTACCAAGATGACATCGCTTTCCCCTTCTCTCTGTGGAGAGAGAGGAGGAAACAAAGGCTTTACCCATAAGGGGAAGTAAATCAAGAGGTTTACAAATATATTTTATGAGTGAACCTTCATGTAAACTATGGGCTATAGTTAATAGTATAATTATAATAATATTCTCTCATAAGTTGTAACAAAAGCACAACACTAATGCAAAATGTTAGTAACGGGGCAAACTGTGGGGCATAGCAGTGGGAGTGGCTATATGGGAACTCTGTGCTTTCTGCATGATTTTCCTGTAAACCTACAACTGTTCTAATTTTTAAAAAATGAACATGTATATATCTCTTGCCAATGTAGTTGTCTTGTCCATGGAGGGCAACACATCCAGTCAGCTATTCCTTATGATTTATTTTATTTGCTCCATTTCTGTATCTCTGCAGAGGGCAGGACCCCAAAGGGAAGGAAATAATCTCATGAAGGAAAGATGCAACTGGAAACAGCCCCAGCTAGAACCGCTATCGAGACAAGGGGCAGGCAGCCCAGACAGGATTTTGCAGAAAGGGGACAATTGTCTCAGGGGGAAGGGAGTTGGGAGATGATTGTCCTGGCCCAGGAAAGGTCGACTGTGCAGAAGCTGGGAGAGCAGCGAGCCTCCGCAGAGGTCACAAGTTAGTTGCAAGCACAGTGAGCCCAGCATAGGTCCATAAAATCTTACTCAAAACTCTTGGGGCAAAAACAGAACAAACGAAAAACAAATATAAATAAATAATTAATTAATAAATAAAAAACTCTTGGGGCCAGAAGTTTTGTGGAATTCAGACTTTTGGGAATTTTGGAAAGGCAATTTGGTGCCTATTCTGTATTATTGCAGAACAATGCAATGGGGTCTGGCCCAGCACCCTGTAAACAAATCCATTAATATTCCTGTAGCAAAATGTATAAATATTAACACTAAGTGGAATAATAAAGACTATAAATAGCTTCGGTTCAGCTCAGGCAGCCAAATACATATTTTGCAGCCAAATACATTTTTTAAAAATATCTGGTTTTCATGGCTTTTTTGGAGAATGATAGAATAGGGATTGGTAAACTAGAAAACTGAATGAATTTTGTACATCTAAAGATTGTCAATTAACAGAGACATTATTTCAAGGGCCCAGAATGATGTGTTCCAGTGAATCCAAAAGTCTCATTTTATAAATGGCAAAACGGAGGCTTGGAAAGAGCAGCGACTCGCCCAAGGCCACACAAGTGGTCATGGGCAGAGCTGAGCCCAGACCCGGGTCTCCTGCCCCTGCCCCAGCACATTCCAGCAGGTGCCCTGCAGTAGCCTTTAAGTGCAGATTGCCCTTTGGGTGGAATCTGGAGTCTTGAGTTCAACAACTTTCTCTCCCCTTCCTAGTCCCTTGCAGAAGTAACCACTTGCCTCTGGTTATGTCCCCATTATTGCCGTGTACACCCTGCAATGGGTTGTTTAAATTTTCTATGGGAAAAAGCATCTGCAGAAGGCCTTGTCCCCAGGTTCATAACCCAACTCAAAGCCTTGCATATGGATGGTGATCAGTAAGGGCCCGAGCAACTCTTGAATTTATTTGGGTATTTATCACATGTAGACCAATTAAGAGAGAGTGCTATAATTAAAGAGTCATATATAAGACCATCAGCAAGGAGCAGGGGTATAAAAGAACTTGTTGGCCATTGTAGAATGGGAACTAAGGGTAAAGGAGGAAAACATTCTTATTTTTGGAAGATGGGCATTTGCGGTCATTGAAAAATGAGTTCTTCTATCCCTGATGCTTCCATAGGACTGATCCTATCCCATATGCCTAGGTGGAATGAAGATGCTTTTGTGCCTAGCCCAATGCTTGGCACATAATAGGTACTCCATAAACACCTGTTGAATGAATAAACACAAGTGAGTAAATTAATGAGTGGGGGGGCGCTAGTTAGGACTCTGTGACAAATGACACAATCACAATTTAAACTGAATTAAGCTAGAAGAGAGACTATTGCCTGACATTACTGAAAAGTCCAGAAGTAGGCGCCTTCAGGCATGGCTAGATGCAGGCTGTGCTGGTTTGAAACACATTGTGCACCCCAGAAAAGCCATGTTCTCTAATCCTCATTCAATATTATTGGGTGGAATCTTTTTGACTAAGTTGTTTCCCTGGAGATGTGACCTGCCCAATTGTGGGTGGGGCCTTTTGATTAAGTGGTTTCCATGGAGATATGTCTCAACCCATTCAAGGTGAATCACTTGCTAGAGTCCTTTAAGAGGAAATCGTTTTGGAAAAAGCTTCAGAGCCCACACAGCTAGAGAGCTTTGGAGATACAGAAAGAAAACTCCCCTGGGGAAGCCATTTGAAGAAGCTGGGAGAGAACACTAGCAGATATTGCTGCGTGCCTTCCCAGCTTCAGAGAAACCCTGAACATTGTTTTGGCCCATCCTTGAGTCAAGATATCTTTACCTGGATGCCTTAGTTTGGATATTTTTATAGCCTTAAGATTGTGAACCTGCAACTTAATAAATCCCCTTTTAAAAGTTGTTCCATTTCTGGTATATAACATTCTGGTAGCTTTAACAAACTGAAACAGGTGTACACGATTTAATGGGTGTTCTAGTTTGCTAGCTGCCAGAATGCAATATATCAGAACTAGAAGGCTTTTAAAAAGGGAAATTTATTAAGTTGCAAGTTTATAGTTCTAAGGCCATGAAAATGTCCCAATTAAAGCAAGTCTATAAAAATGTCCAAATTTAAGGCACCAATAAGAGGTTACCTTCACTCAAGAAAGACTGATGAAGTTCAGGGTTTCTCTCTCAACTGGAAAGGCACATGGTAAACATGGTGACATCTGCTAGCTTTCTCTCCAGGCTTCTTGTTTCTTGAAACTCACCTGGGGATGTTTTCCTTCTTCATCTCCAAACGTCTCTGTCTGCGTAGGCTCTATGGTTCTCCTGGCTTTCTCTAAAATGCTTCCTCTTTTAAAGGATTCCAGTAAGCTAATCAAGGCCCACTTGGAATGGGTGGAGTCACATGTCCCTCTAATCAAAGGTTAATTCCCATAATTGGGTGTTTCACACCTCTGTGGAGAAAATCTAATCAAGTTTCTAAGCTACAGTACTGAGTTGGGATTAAAAAAAAATGGCTGACTCCACAAGATGGAGCAGGATAAAAATATGGCTTTTCTAGGGCATATAATCCTTTCAGAATGGCACAAGAATCTCTTTCCTTCTCCTGGATCTGTTTTCCTTGTGTTGGCTTCCTTCTCAGGCAGGATCTCCACAGATGGTGGCAATGAGAGCTGCCAGCTATCTGCATTCTATTAGCTGAACAATCCTTGCAGAGAAAGGTAGACTATTTACCTGTAATTCCAACAGAAGTCCCTGACTTGGCCCTTACTGGCCAAGCTAGGTCGTGTGCCCATTTCTGAGCTAATCACTGTAGCCAATGTGATGTGATAATCCTTGGCCAGGCCTGAACGTGGTTGTCTCCTGAAGCCAAGGCATTAGAAAAACAGAGATTGAGGTTTAGAAAGAATGAGTCTCTAAAGGAGAGATAGTGGGTGCTGAGCAGGCAGAGACAGTAGGTCTACAGGGGTGGTTGTAGAAGGGTCTTTCCATGGTGCCTAAAGGACACAGTAAGCTTATACGTCAGCAGATATGAAAGAGCTAAGAAGGAATACAAATCAATCTGATCATATAACCATAAAGAATTGCTTAATAGGCATGAGAAATAATTAAACGCAACCCCAACACAAACCTGCTAACATATAGTAAGTGCTTGTTGTATCTCCGGTATTGCGCTAAACATTTCACATTTGGTTCATTCATTTGTTCTGTTCAACCATCCTATGGATAGCTGACATTGATTATCCCCACTTTACAGATGAGAAAATGGAGTCTTCAGGAATTCTCTCAAGTTCTCTCAATAAGTGATGAGGCAGATATTTCGACCAACCTATTTCTGATTCCCCAGTCTGGGGAGTTTCCTCTGCCCTTCTGGATTGCTGGAGGCTTCCTCTCTTAGTCTGCTTTCCTCCATGCCAGCTTCTTGCTAAGGTGGGATCTCCACAGGTGGAGGCAAAGACAGCTGCCAGCAGCTCAGAGCACTCCAGCTGAGCCATCCTCCCAGAGACGTGGCTTCAGGAAGTGAGGAGTGATCTTATTCCAGGATGCTTTGATGAGACGGTGCACTCTGTAAAATAATTCTTCAGTTGACTAGACAAGATGGAGTGCTGTGTCTTGAGTCCATGAGCTTACCTCCGAAAAATGGTGGCATTTCTCCTTCTTATCTATGAGGGAAACCTAACAGTGTCTCCTCAGACCCATGATTTAAGGGAGAGAGTATTCCTCAGAGGTAGACCTCAGTGTCACAGGAAAAGACCCTCCTTCTTTTCATTTTTTTCTCTATGAAAGACTGGGAAGGACCAGATGTACTCAGAATGGAGATTGGCTTTGAGAAGTGGGGCAGAGGCACGAAGAGTCCAGAATGTGGGACGAAGACAGCTGTTCATCTTAGATACTAACAGGGCAAAATGTGTGTGAGCCTCCCTGTACCCTCCTGGTCCCCAATTCATCAGTGCAAACTTCTCACCATCCTCTTGCTGGAGACCGAGAGCACACAAGGTTTCTGTAGGGCAAATGCCCTGAGGTCATTCTCTCGCCCTCGTTTTCTTTTCTTCCCCTGGTAGCTACAAGGCTCTACCATTTTGAGGGCATATGGATGGGTTCTGTAATTCCCTATGCATCTACTTAGTTTAGGAGTT
The DNA here is from genome assembly GCA_004026745.1 of Myrmecophaga tridactyla. Lineage (NCBI taxonomy): Eukaryota > Metazoa > Chordata > Mammalia > Pilosa > Myrmecophagidae > Myrmecophaga > Myrmecophaga tridactyla. Next base: position 5,306 of record PVIY010010059.1, on the reverse strand, counting down.
ATTTATCATCTCCATAACTTTGAAGCTTTGAGCATATAGTAAAAGAGCTTATAATAAAGGGTGCATGATGAAAAAGGTCTAAAATTGGGAATGTTGATGATTATATCACTATGTGAGAATAGTGTGAGATATAGACTGTTGACTTTAGACATTATACATGATGCCCAATGGATGGAGGTGGCTGAAGGATACACTGACTTAAAACTAGAATGGTGAACTGTGGTGTAAACATATGGTCAAATATTGTGCTACTACAGAAAGGAATGAAGCCGTGAGGCATGCAATGAGGCGAATGAACCTGTGGGACATTATGTGATGCAAACTAAGCCAGAAACAAAAGAGCAAATATTGTATGGTCTCATTTAAAAAATAGTTGTAAGAAAATTGGGGACTATTTCCCCAAGTGGAGAATTCTTGATATTCTCACAAGCAGTGGGGACAAACAAAGCAATAGGCTGAGCCCCCGATCTTGGGGTTTGTTCATATGAAACTTAATCCTGCAAAGGATAGGCTAAGCCTACTTAAAATTCGGCCTAACAATGGGGACAGCCAAAGCAATAGGCCGAGCCTTCAATCTTGGGGTTGTTCATATGAAACTTAATCCCGCAAAGGATAGGCTAAGCCTACTTATAATCAGGCCTAAGAGTCACCCCCAAGAGAACCTCTTCTGTTACTCAGATGTGGCCTCTCTCTCTTGGCCGGCACAGCAAGCAAACTCACTGCCCTCCCCCTGTCTACATGGGACATGACTCTCAGGGGTGTGGACTTTCCTGGCAATGTGGGGCAGAAATTCTAGAATGAGCTGGAACTCAGCATCAAGGAATTGGGGAAATCTTCTCGACCAAAAGGGGGAAGAGTGAAATGAGGCAAAATAAAGTGTCAGTGACTAAGAGATTCCAGAGTTGAGAGGTTATCCTGGAGGTTATTCTTACGCATTAAACAGATATCACTTTTTTAGTTAAGGTGTAATGGAGAGGCTGGAGGGAACTGCCTGAAAATGTGGAGTATGTGCTCCAGTGGCCATGTTTCTTGAAGATAATTGTATGATGATATGGCTGTTGCAGTGTGACTGTGTGACTACGAGAGTCTTGTGTCTGATGCTCCTTTTGTCTACCTTATCGATGGACAAGTAAAACATATGGATTAAAAATAAATAAATAATAGGGGGAACAAATGTTAAAATAAATTTAGTAGATTGAAATGCTGGTGATCAGTGAAGGGGAGAAGTAAGGGGTATGGTATGTATGAATTTTTTTCTGTTTTCTTTTTATTGCTTTTTCTGAATTGATGCAAATGTTCTAAGAAATGATCATGATGATGAATATACAACTATGTGATGATAGTGTGTTATTTATTACATAACAAGAACAGAATGATCATATGATAAGAATGTTTGTGTTTGTATGTGGTTATGAACCATAAATAAAAAATAAATAAATTCAAATAAAAAAGTAAAAAAAAAAAATTAGGCCTAAGAGTCACTCCCAAGAGAACCTCTTTTGCTGCTCAGATGTGGCTTATCTCTCTCTCAGCCAACACAACAAGCAAACTCACTGCCCTCCCCCTCTCTATGTGGGACATGACTCTCAAGGGTGTGGACCTTCCTGGCAACATGGGACAGAAATCCTAGAATGAGCTGGGACTCAGCACCAAGGGATTGAGAAAACCTTCTCCACAGAAAGGGGGAAGAGAGAAATGAGACAAAATAAAGTGTCAATGGCTGAGAGATTCCAAACAGAGTCGAGAGGTTACCCTGGAGGTTATTCTTATGCATTAAATAGATATCACCTTTTTAGTTAAGGCGTTAACAGAGAGGCTGGAGGGAACTGCCTGAAAATGTAGAGCTGTTTAGGGACTCCCAAGTCAATAGGCCAAGCCCTTGATCTTGAGGCTTGCTCTTCTGAAGCTTATTTATGTAGCAAAGAAGCCAAGCCTACCTATCATTATGCCTAAGAGTTATTTCTGGAGGACCTCTTTTATTGCTCAGTTGTGGCCTCTCTCTCTCTAAGCCCAACTCTGTAAGTAAAATCATTACCCTACTCCCTATATGGTACATGACATACAGGATGAAAGTCTCCCTGGCAATGTGGGTTATGACTCCCAGGGATGAGCCCGGCCCTGTCATTGTGGGATCGACAATGCCTTCCTGACCAAAGTGGGGAAATAATCGTAATGAATAAGTTGTCAATGGCTAAGAGAGTTCGAATATAGTCAAGAGGCTACTCTGGAGGCTACTCTTAGACAAGCTTCAGCTAGATATTGCTATTTACCATGCTTTGCCAAACCCCCCAAAAAATCATTCCTGCAAACCCTAAGGAATACCTAGGGTTTTATCTGAGATTCTACAAAGGTTCCATGCACTATGATTACTTTCCAGAAACCTACCAACCCCAGGAGGCTTCCTAGGCCAGAAAAGTCCTGAAACCCAGAGGGGCCAGCCTCTCCAGAACATCAACTAGTTCCATCCCCCTATCCCATATTATCAACAGCCCTTTCCAACAAGAAAAGGTTAGAATGGGCAGAGCCCAAACACCCCTTAAGATTGGGAGATAAATCAAAGGTGAAGGTGGAGTTATAACAGAGAAGATAGGATTTAACCAATGAGTATGACTGCTGAACCATTATATTGATATTTCTTTTACTCTCCAGTGTCTTGGAGCAGCTAGAAGGAAAACTCTAAAACTGTGGAATTGTAACCCATACCAAATTCTGAAACCTGTTCTATAACTAAATGTTGCAGTATGCTTTGAAGTTTATTGCTTTTTTATATGTTATTTTTCACAACAAAAAATAAAAATAACAAAAGGTGCATGCATTTTCAGTATATGTATATATGTTTTAAAGATAATGAAGGCACTGAAAAAGAAGCAAATATGATTACCATGAAAGGCAGGAAGTATTAATCTATGCTTATAATCTATGCTCATTTTTCTCTGTGGTCATTCTTAGCTGAGGGCTTCCCAGTAGGCCAAGTAAAAAGGGAAATGTGATGTGTTAAAAATGATTTTATTCCTAAAGATAGAAATGGGCCAATAGTTAAAGGCATACCTTTTTCTTGGCATTAAGTTCCAAAAGAAAATGTATCATGTGGGACATTTTATGGAAGAAAAAGTGGGCAGCAGCATCTTCAACAACAGTGTTACTAAATATACAGATTTTTCCCCTGGGAATTTTTCACCCTCAGTAAAAAGTGAGGGCAAAACATTAAGTATTAACATCTCAGTTCCCTGAGATAGAAAGTAAATCATGAAAAAAAGTTAATCCCTCATTTTCTCAGTGAGAAAATGCCCACAAATTTTAATATATAAACTTTTAGGAATATAGATAAAATAGTCAAATATGTCATTTGATTTTGTACTCTATTACACATAAAACCACATACCCATATAAAATAGTATATTTAGAAATATTGTTTTTTCCCATTCACATTTCAAGAAGACATTATTATTTTAAATATATTCATGCATCATCCATACCACTTTCTTCATCATGCGAATTACTGCTTGAGTCACCTCCTACAGTTTTCAGAGAATAATGACTTCACTTCCAGCTGATTTTTGTCATTATGCCATTTTTTTGAATTTGTGTATAGTACTTCAATTGGAAACTGTATCCTAAGCCCCAAATATGCATCTGTGTGACGTGAAAGCAGTCTCCCCCTTCCCATTTAGTGACAGCGTGCGTGTGGGATTGCATCCTCATAAAGACTTATGGCAGAGCTGTCAAAAATGTTACCAAACCTTTGCAATTCGGAGATCACTCCTTTGGGCATCATCCATTGTCTCCTTTATCCCTTATTTAAACAGGTGACTTCTCTTAGCAGCTCAAACCTGCATTGATTGAGGTCATTTCCAGCTGATGCATCTAACCCGAGAGCACTTTGTGGTTCAAAGTAAAGTAATTGAGAGAACAGCCTGCAACATAAGAAAGCATGGTTCTGTGTTGTGGCATTTGTGGTAGTTCCGTCATGTGGCAGCCCAAGGATTTGTCTGAGGGTGAAGCCACCCTGAAGTGCAATCTAGCAGAGGGCACCCAAGGCGAGACCCAGAGAAAAGCCTTGCCAGGTGCGTGGTCTTCAGTAGAACACTTAGATTCTTGGGCCTTGGTCTTCTCTGGGGGGAGATGAAGGGTTTAGGCTAGACTTGTGCGACACAACGTGGGGCCATGGAGTTGCCTCTAGAGCATGGGGAGGCATGCTCAAGGTCAAGGTCAACAGAGTAATTACACTTTCATCTATTTTACATAAAGGGACAATTTCTTTTGAAGTAAAGTCCCTTTTTTAAATTAAAAAAAACCAAACAAAATAAAACAGGAGTAGATCATGATTGAGTTCTGCTTGCTCCCAAGTTCTCGGACTTCAAAGCCACCAGTGACCATGGTTAAGTCTTCCCAGGAAGGCCAAAGAGGATAAGTTGTGCCCAGTGCAGCCAGGGTTAGAGGCTGCCTGAGAGCTGTAAGCACGGCCATACGGCCACACAGACATGACCGGTTCACATCAAGTTCTACTTAGCTGCAATCCCATCCTCCTAGAAAACCTGCCCATAATTGTAGTAGAGCACAGCAAATGACAGGAAGCAAAGAGAGCTCGGGGATTTGTTTTTAAAATCAACTTCCGAGAGAACCTCTTAGGGCTAATGAGTACAGCCTAATTTCCTAGGTCTTCTAAATCTTTAATCACGGCAATAAAAACGGACAGTCATTTTGATGGCCATCAGGTGACGATCCAAGGGAGCATTTCAGGAAAGGAAGATTAAACTAATTTAGGTATGCATTTAATGTTGTGTATATTTTAATATGATTTTATTCTTAGGACATTGGCCTGTGTTCGTTAAGAACTCAATGAGTAAGTTTCATTACTGGAACATTTCTGCTTATTCTCAAAATCAGGCAACGGTAAAGTGTCAACAGCTAGTCTTAAAGTTGGCCAGAACAATGTATTTTTCAAAATAAAACCAAGTACATGTGTGTTTTAGTGTCCTGGCTGATTACACAAATTCCATGAGATGGGTCGGGCTTAACAAAGTGAATTTATTAGCTCACTGTTTTGAGGCTAAAAGAAGTCCAAAACAAAGAGATGATTTCTCCCTGAATACTGGTGGTCTGGAGCTGTCCTCTGTCATATGGCAAGGCACATGGCAGCATCTCCTGGTCTCTCCAGAGATTGCTGTCAAATCTCCCCTTCTTGCTCCTGTGGCTTTCTCTCCTCTGAATTTCATTCTACTTAGAAAGGACTCCAGTCACAGGATTAAGACCCATCCTGATTGAGGTGGGCCTCACCTTCTTTTTTTTTTTTTTTTTTTATTTTT